>KZ506719.1:105602-117365 GCA_002844005.1 Limosa lapponica baueri | reverse complement strand
CTGGCTGTTACTGACTGGGACGAGCACAATCTCCTCTAAATAGCTCATCTTGTTATTGTCTTTAAGCAAGGCTGCAGGGAGGTATTTTACCCTTAGAGATGGTTAAGCATCTGCCAGCTGTTTTTCCAATGAATCTGAGGCAGGGAGATAACAGTCTTTAAATACAAATTGTCTTTTTTCCCCTGTATTTCTTTTCACTTTCACTGTGCAAGAAGTGCATTTCTTCTTCGTTAGATGCCTTTTGATTAAATAAGTAAACTAAATAGCTTAATAGCTATTTAACAGCCTAAATAGCTACAGCCAATAAAGTTATATAATACCAGAAAACTCTGACAGATTTTTCTAGACCATAATCACTTAAGAGAAGCAAACCTCTCCTTCCCTTCATTACCAGTCTACATGCATGGTTCTTTCCCTAATGCAGTTAAACCACAACACTCAAGTTTCGTTGGAACAAATTATACTCTGAAAGCAATTCATTATGCTCTCTACCCTCCCATGTGATAGCCACGCAATATCTGTGCCATTAAAATAAAGTATCTGTTTAGAGGAAGCAACGTGCAGCCGCAAAGACTATGTATGTGTAGGAGAAGAAATCTATTGGTAAGAAATATTACAGTCACGGTGGCATCCTGTAACGAGTTTCTTTCTTTCTCTTTGCCAGAGTGACAACCCTCTTCAGCACAGCTGCAATCAGGATATCAAGCAGAATGAGCGCACTCAAGCAGAACCTCTTGCCCATGGTGAAAGCTGGAGGCTCATCTTCCTCTATAAAACAGGTGTTGCACAGAAAGAAGCAGTACAATCTCCTATATGGTGCAAAATTTTTTCTGCTAACTCAAAATTAGGACTGAAGTAGAGAATAAGAACATTTTGAAGGTATTTCTGATGCATCCAAAAGTCTGGCAAAGCTCTAACTGAGAAGGTAATAGAAGCTGTTTGAACAGCTGATGATATCAAATTCTGTGGCACCAAAAAAAAGCCACCAGTTTCTTCTTTTTAAAATTCTTCTGCATAAAAAGTGTTAGTATATTAATAATTTCATTACCCGCGTTTGCATTGAATACAAGCACTTTTAAGTTCCTGTAGACATACCAATATACGGTGACCCAATTAAGGCAGCCTGAATTTGAAAAACTTCACAAGTTTGCCTCTCCATCACAAAATATCAAATAGTTTTTTTTCATGTGAAAATTCGCACACCAAAACTGTGGAATACCAGTTCTCCTCCACGTTAACAATACACAATGACAGTGTTGTGTCGACCACAGAGGGATTCCAGGAAGCCCATCAGTATCCATTGTCCTGTATTGCAAACAGTAACGCCACTTCTCCAGGAAGATAATGTTGATCTGTGGTACTAATTCTACTGGTGGCAAATGAAACAATTCAGTTTTATGCACGTACTGAGCAAGGAAAAGCTGTTTCTCTCTCGCTCCAGGTGGCATGAGCGCACTTCTAGGTAATCTGCAGGTGGTCCTGTACTTCTCACTCAGGATGCTGACGCAGGCCTGGGCTGCTTTGAGATTGGAAGTACCAGATGGGGCTTCAGTTTGGTGAGTAAGAGGTTGCATTTCTTATCTAAGAGAATTGTCCAAGCCATCAGGTACGGAGGAGGGTAAGGTGGCTACTTGGTAGACATCATGGAACACGTAGCAGAAAGGTCAGGGATCTTCTACTCCTTCTGGGAATTATGGAGAAAGCGGGTAGAGAAGCACAAGGTCACAAAAGCGTGGCTATCTGGTCTAGACATATGAACTCTGTTTGGAAGCTTGGGAGATGCCACCAGCAATAGGTAGCTCCTGCCACTGAGTACTCATGTTGTAACGTGTTAGACAGTTCCCATTACAGCCCAAGAAACTGCACCTGAATAAGAAAAACTCTCTGCTCTTAGGACTTAAAGCTGGATTTCCAGTTGAACAAGTGTTTCTTAGTATTTTAAGGAGCCTTTTCTCTATGTAACAGAAATGCTTATATTTTATGGAATAATAATTCTGATTATATATTTTTAAGTGATAGAAATAGTCTGTCCTGCAACAAGAGTAGTGTATACAACTGCAACCTGGAAATTATGCAAATCATACAAGTGCAAATATCATGTCACATGAAACCTTTCCTTCTAAACAGAAGAAATGTTTGATCATACAATTAGTGGGTGATGTGCCAACTCAACTGCAACTGTGTGGGAATAGCATTGTCACATGTCTTGTGATGAGTCTATTCTTACTGGAGGAGGTTATAAAGAATACATATTTCATCCACACACCACAAAATATCTACATTTCAGCAGATGTTTTCTCACAGCAGAAATTTTGGAAACAAAAGCCAGTCTTTTTAACCACAAGATATGAATCACACTGCAGTAGCATGAAAACCAAGGTTTTAATATGATGCACATTCAGAAATAACAAATAAAGAACAAAGATAGCAGTCTGTCATGATAACTATCATTCTTAAGAATTTCTACAGGAAATCTTGTTTGCTCTATGAACAAATAAAACTTTACAGTTTACTTATGAATGAGACTGATTAAATTCTTCCGTCTCGGAGTAAAAGGGTTTTGAACCATTAATTATCCTTTTTTTGCTGGTATTTCTAGTTTATATTTAGCCTATTTCAAATTATGTCTGACTGACTTTTATGGAACTGAGATGCTACTTGCACTTAAGTTTTAAAATTGAATACTTTGGAATTTTCAGATTTAACAATAAAGTTAATTTCTATTTCTTGAATCCTTCCATCACTTTTTGCCATACTGTTTTCTAGGTTCTCATTCTTTTCTTCTTGTAGCACTACAGTTTTATCATTCCAGGACTGGAGAGTCACAACCAGCTTCTATTTTGACCACCTCATATCTGTGGATTAAAAAATAATAAATAAAAAAATCTGAGTTTCTGGGCATCTTTTCTTTTAAATAAGGTTTTTACATCCCAGCTGCTAATTCTGCAAATGGATGTAACCTTGCAGGGAGGTCTCTAACCGGGGACAGGTGCCTCTATTCTGCAACAGGACAGGGATATTGAAGGCAGCACCAGCATCAGCGCAGGATGGTGTGCTGGAGAGATGCTGGATCGGTGCTGTGCATTGACCTGTTGTGCTCCCATCATGCCTGGAGCTGGCTCCAGGACAGTGATGTCCAAGGGGTACTGCACCTCCCTCCAACATTTCTCCCCCTCCATTGTACTTGCACTGTGTTCAACGCTTCCCTTTCTTCCCCTTCGCTGATACACTCATCCTGCTCTCCTCCAACACACAGTACTTTTCCTCAGTACTAGTGGCAGTTACTCAATATTAACATTTTTTAATTTCATCATACAGCCTGTGTTGCAACTGTGGCATAGATGGGTAATGAGGGAGAGGAGAGAGACGCAGCGCTCAAAGGAGAAGGTGCACGCCCAGTAGTTACACAAGTTCCCCATGTCTTGTCTTTGTGAAGGAGCTGTAACCCTGACCCACTGGCAGGTTATTATTTTACCTTCCACAGACACCTAAAGTCTAACACATCTCTGAACATCCTACAGACATTGGGTTAAGGTTAGAAGACACAGATCAGTGTGTTGCAGAAAGTAAATGTATAGAAGTGAAAAAAAATCTGAGTGTTGACAAATATACATTTCTTAGTTAGCAATCAATCAGCAGAGACGCAAGCAAATAAAATTCATCCAACCTCTCCAAATTATTAGAAAAAGGTCTATTCTGGATCTATAGTTTGGTGTCATCACATGTTTTGAGATTTTTGGCTTGTGGAATACAGGGTGGTTTGGCAGAACAAAGAATATGTTTACCCTCCTTTCCCCAGCTCTTGTTAAGCAAATCTGAATTATTCTTCATTTAACGATTAGAAATGACATAATAAGCATCTATGTATTTAACAAAATCCTAATTAAAATTAAAAACATGAAGTTAATACTTGTATCCTTCATTGTTCTTACATACTGCAGGGCAGAAACCAAGTAAATAAATAAAACTGAATGCAACAGACCTCTGCCTTCAGCTAAAGTTGGGATTATTAATGCATGCAGACAGGTCAAATACTGTTGTGGTTTCACATCAGTTTCTTCTGTTTTACTTCCATATTTCTGAGAGCTTCCCTTAGGTAAGGAACACATCTGTTTATGTCTGAAAACAATAGATGTGCTCAAGCTGGAATGTGGAGGAGGTTTCTCTTCACAAAACAAGCACAGCACTCTCCTGGCAGGCTTGCCAGAGGGCACAACATAACTAAGAATATGAACTGCTCCACTTACCAGCTCTATACAAACAGAAGATTTTTCTCCAGACGTACCCTTGATGATACCAGGAGAATGTATCTGAAGCTAACGCTGGAATATTCCCATTTACTTCCTGACACGGGGATAACCTATCCATCAAACTCACAAAAGCAGGTTATATCCAGTGTAGTATTATTCAGATTTTTACAGTGCAAATAATAATAATAATAATAATAAAAAACCCAGTGTGCCATATTGGCAATAAACTCATGCATGAATAGAGCTAAATGCTAGCCACCCTACAGTCAGAGAGTTTTTGCCCTCATTTTTAATGAAATTAATATTTAACCTTAAATTTCTGCAAATATTCACACAATTAAAGATGTAGTCTATTGAAAATGAAATCAGGTCTGCATTAACATGTTAAAAAAACCCCATTTGGCCAGGCTTTAAAGAATCAATCATGAAAAGGTTACATATACACTACTAGTACGAGATCAGTGTCAGAGATAATACCTTGGCAATGATATTTCCTTCAAGCTATGGTGAGAAGAGAAAAATACATTTTTAGTGCAGTCATTAAGTTAACATCTTTCATAATTAATAAAGAATCATGAGTCAGTTTCTGGGAACAGCATTAAAGGAGCTGCAGGACGTAGTATTTGAAGAAAGAGAATTGGGAATTCGTGTGATATTGTGGAACTGCATTTCTTAATAATTCAGGCAAGTGATTTTAAGCAACTTTGGAGGGAGGGTGGTGAGTACTTTTAGTAAAAGTGAATCACAGAAGTAAGGGATGCTGGAATCTGACCGTCAAAATGAAACATTGCCGAGTAATACAAATAACTAGCAATATAGTTCTGAAATATAAGCAAACCACAGGTTTCTGGCAAGTGTTTTATCAAGAGAACTTGGAGCAGTCACAGGAATATAAAGCACAGAGTGATTGTTTCCTGTTTTATCCAATGAAGACTTAATGGTTTAGCAGGTGATACTGGTTACTATAGAAATATAGTAACCAGTATAGAAATATAATAGAAAATTACTACTTTTATATACATGCATGTTTACATGTATACTTACATATGTTTATAGCATTTGTTTAAGATTTCAAAGAACACAGTTATTAAGAAACCAACAGTGATGGAAATCCTTCTGTCTAATTCACGTGCTTATTTCAGATGTAATTTCAGCAAAAGGTTGGGGCTGTAGCCCCTACTTCCAGGACTGCTTTTGCTTTTATTCAGTGATGATCTAATATAAAAACATACATAATCATGGCCATGGCATTTTAGCTGTCTCTCGATCAGGATACTCTTAACCGCTAGTCTAGGCTCTCTTTCACCTGCTTTCGTTTTTAGCCCGTGACACCTCCATTCCTGGCAGCAGGGATGAATCATCGTCAACCACCAGAGCAGCATCTCACTGGGGGGACTGCTCAGCCTTGTGGTTAGGACACAGATACTGGACCTCATGCTCAATTCTCTCCAGTGTGAAGCATCCAGTACTACGCACTTCCTACGTTAGCATCAACCTCCACCAGACTGAACCGCACACTTGAGTGTACCAAACTTCTCAGATTTTCCTGCAAGACTTTGATGAAGCAGCTTTCCACCCACAGGAACGCCAAAGAGCAGGTTGGCGTCTCTCTCTCCAGGGCAGCCACTGTGAGCAAATGTTCTGAAATGCTGAAAGTGTTGGGGGGAGGTGGGAGAAGGAAGATCTGAAAATTCTGAAACATTCAGAAACTTTTAATCTAAGGATATCATATTCAAGGTCTGGCAGTCCCTGAAATGGATGAAGTAAAATTAAAGTTCCCAGATCTTCTTTTGGGCATAATTCAGGCAGATTCTTCTCTACTTTATTATGAAATTCCTTATATAATCACATTTGATAAGAAGGCTAGTCCTGTTTGCTGCAAGGAAGAGGAACTAGATCCTATGCTGTATTTTCACGCTTCTCTAATTTACTTGAGCATTACTTCCTAACATTGCTTCAAAGGAAAGGAAAAAACAGATTAGTATGTTCCCTTCCTTCTTCTTCAGCAAAATCAAAATTCTTCCCTAAGACTTGTTCATCCATCAGAAAGTTAATAGTAACAATAGTACATCTGATAAATGTACATTTAAAAATAGTATATTTTATTAAATAAAAACTAAAGAATTTTATAAAGGAGGGGAGAAAGTAAATGTAAAAGAAGGAGTAACTTATCTTCTCGTCTTCTTTTTTCATTCTGCTTTTTTAAAAGTCTTCCTGAAATTGTTATCATTGTCTCACATTCCAACTCTATTACACAAACACTCTTACTAAGCCTTTTTTTTTCCTCTAGTAATCTTTTTTCCCCCCTCTAGCACAAAGATGAAAGGCAGGTAATTTGTCTGCAGAGTCTCCAGAATGATGAGAAGCAGGAGATTCTGTGCACATGATTAAAGAAAACATCACAGAAATATGTTTGTCAGTGACACAAATACTGTTTGGAACACGTCCTTGATCAGGTCTTATATTTAAGATATTGAGAAAAGAAAGTAACAATCTGTATTTTACATTACAGGAGGATGTTTCCACTGAAGGCAAAAAAATAGCAAAATGTTTTCTTTTGCTTGGGAATAAGAACCCCAAAATAACGATCATGTCTTTACAATCATTCAGAGTAGAAGCAATCAATACTCAACCTTAAAAGGAAGCTCTATGAGTATATTTTGGTTTAATTAGCTATTTTGTAAATATATTCTTCCTAATCTAAGAATAAAATTTGAAACTTTTGTCCTCAAAGACCTAAACATTTGCTTTTTGAAAGCTGAGCACATCTGCTTTATTGAGCCTATTGCAAATTTGAGGTGCGAGTTGTAGCAGACACATCTGTGCTCTTGTCTTTTGATAGAATTTCAGTCCAAAGTTTGGAAATAACCGAAGTCAGATTACTCCTGCAGGTGAAGTAAATAGGTCTGACATGAGCAAAAGAAACAGACAAACCAAATTACTTTCAAAAATATGTCCTTTTATCTAAAATAAGTTGTCCACCTGCTTTTTGTTTCTGTTGTTTTAAGACTGACTCTTCACTTGAAGAGAAGTTTTCTTCCCTGAAGGGGAAATATAAAGAATGGGAACTGATAACAAAAGACAACAAGCTTTACAAATGTATCCAAGGGACACAAGAGCACAGTGCCTCAGGGATGGAGTGAAAAAAAAAAAGAATAAATTATTTCCAAATATTTCTAAATTGTCATCAATGACAGTCTCTCAGTAAGAGTTGACATTGTTTTAACTTAATCTCCTCCCCAACAAACCCCCAAACCCCTCTGACTGAAGAAAAATCTTTCCAGTTCCTCTATTTTCTTTCACATCTCAGAAGGGAACCTGAGGTATAACTGAACAGGTAGGTAAAGAAAAAATTAGCAGAAACTAAAAGCTACTGTTTCACTATGCAAACCAGTCTGAGACTTTCAGTGGAGCTCCTAGTGAAGCCCGGGATGTTCCCACCAACAGCTCAGGGCAGGCACCGTCTGGGCCCAGCTGCTGCCCAACTTTTTATTGCCTTTGTGCTCTTTCATTCCAGAGACAAGCAGTCAATGCAGGTAACTCTGTTCACATTGAAATAACTCAGATTAAAGGACGGCCTTAATAACTGTGCTTATTCTGTTTCATAGGATTGAGGGAAAAGCCATTCCTCTGCTCTTTTTTTCTTTTTTCTTCTGTTATTTCTTTTAATTTTAGAGTGTTAGGCAACCTAATGTCTGCACAGTGCAATCAACAGGTAGTCACCTGTTGATCTCAGAGGTCACCTCCACCCCTTCGCCTAGCTCTTCTTCCAGCCATGTCTCCTTCTCCAGTCTCTTCTTACACCCTAACCTCCACTGCTGCCAGTATGCCCTACAGTTTTTTTAAAGGCTTGGTGGACTGTTGTCGTAAAAGTAAGTGTAGTTCAAGGGCTACATTTACTATACAAAACAAACCCTTACTAGCTATTTCGCCAATAAGTCCTGTGGCAGGTATGTGAAATACAGTCATCTCAGACATCTGGGTTGATTTATTACATTCACAACTTTTCAAAACATAAGCATACTTCAAAAAGTGTTGGCTAAACTTATTTGTCTTCTTTATTCAGTGAATAATGATAAAAATGAAGATAAGGCCTGTCACGGCTGCTCTGGTTTATTACATGAGCTGTCTAAAACGGCCTTCCCCCCAGAAAACCCCAGAATCTACTATCATCAAGCATTTAAAAGGTGAGAGCAAATACTTACAAGAAAAATATAACATTGACAGAATTAAAATTGTAAAGTCATAGAATCATTATGGTTGAAAAGACCTTTAACATGATCAAGTCCAACCTTTAATCCAGCACTGCCAAGTTACCACTAAACTATGTCCCTCAGCACCACATCCACACATCTTTTAAATACCTCCAGGGATGGTGAGTCAACCACTTCCCTGGGCAGCCTGTTCCAATGTTTGATAACCCTTTCAGTGAAGGAATTTTTCCTAATATCCAATCTAAACCTCCCCTGGCACAACTTGAGGCCGTTTCCTCTTGTCCTATCACTTGTTACTTGGGAGAAGAGCCCGACCCCCACCTCTCTACACCCTCCTTTCAGGTAGTTGTAGAGAGCGAGAAGGTCTCCCCTCAGCCTCCTTTTCTGCAGGCTGAACAAACACAGCTCCCTCAGCCTCTCCTCATAAGACTTGTGCTCTAGACTGTTCACCGTCTTCGTTGCCCTTCTCTGGACTCTCTCCAGTACCTCAATGTCTGTCTTGCAGTGAAGGGCACAAAACTGGACACATTATTCAAGGTGTGGCCTCACCAGTGCTGAAATTACTCCAGGTTGCTTCCCCTTATGCATGTCACAAGCTAAGACCTGCTTTGTCTCTGCTGCTGTGCAGTGCTTTGACGTGCTGGTGTGATTACAATGTGTGCCTGACTCTCATCTGATCATTAACTGGACAAAGTAAAACCGCTTCAAAATGTGGGTTTAAGGATCAGCCTGTGAAACACATAACTCCATGGTTAGAGAGCTTTAGACTAAGAGAGGTTAGAGAGTTTTAAACTAAGAACCTTAGTTTAAAAGTTTGCATGTTGATCTGGGAGGAAAGTAGAAAGAAGAAAGAAGCACTTCTGCAGGTGAGTTTCTCTGTCATCAAAGTATAGATCTTAATTTAAGAACATATATTAGGATATTATTTGGTAATGTCTGATGGTGAATAAAAAGGAGCCCTGCATGATTCTGTCTACCACCTATACAAATAGAGACACAGGTTTCCTGTAAAGCTTATCAAGCTAATAGAAAGGGAAGACCCAAGGCAGAGGAAGTGGTAAAATAATTATGTATTTGAGCTGTGTGAATGCAGCATTTTTACGTTAGTTTCACAGAATCTCAGAATCACGGAACGGCAGAGGCTGGAAGGGACCTTCAGAGATCATCTAGTCCAACCCCTCTGCTAAAGCAAGTTCACCTAGAGCATGTTGCACAGGAATGCATCCAGGTGGGTTTTGAACACCTCCAGAGAAGGAGTCTCCACACCCTCTCTGGGCAGCCTGTTCCAGGGCTCTGGTACCTCAAAGTAAAGAAGTTTTTCCTTGTGTTAGATGGAACTTCCTGTGTTCCAGTTGGTGCCTGTTGCCCCTTGTCCTGTCACGGGGCACCACTGAAAAGAGTCTGTCCCCATCCTCTTGACACGCACCCTTCAGATATTTCTAAGCATTGATCTGATCCCCTTTCAGTCTTCTCTAATCCAGGCTAAACAGACCCAGGTTTCTCAGCCTTTCCTCATAAAAGAGATATTCCAGTCCCTTGATCATCTTCATCCTCCACTGGGCTCTCTCCAGCAGTTCCCTGTCTTTCTTGAACTAGGGAGCCCAGAACTGGACACAGTACTCCAGATGCAGCCTCCCCAGGGCAGACTAGAGGGGGAGGATGACCTCCCTCGAGCTTTTGATGCACCCCAGCTTACCATTGGCCATCTTGGCCACAAGGGCACATTGCTGGCTCATGGTCAACGTGTTGTCCACCAGGACTCCCAGGGCTCTCTGTGCAGAGCTGCTCTCCATCAGGTCAGCCCCAAACTGTACTGCTGCATGGGGCTATTCCTCCCTGAGTGCAGGACCTTACACTTGCCCTTGTTGAACTTCATTAGGTTCCTCTCTGCCCAATTTTCTAACCTGTCCAGGTCTCACTGAATGGCAGCACGGCCTTCTGGTTTGTCAGCCACCCCTCCCAGTTTTGTGTCATCAGCAAACTCACTGAGCATACACTCTGTCCCCTCGTCCAGGTCATTGATTAATATGCTGAATAAGACTGAACCCAGTGCTGAGCCCTGGGGAACACCACGAGTTATAGGCCTCCAGCTGGACCCTGTGCTGCTGATCACAACCCTTTGAGCTCTGCCGCTCAGCCAGTTCTCAGTCCACCTCACTGTCCACTCATCTAACCCATACTTCCTACACTTACCTGTGAGAATGTTATGGGAGACAGTGTCAAAAGCCTTGCTGAAGTCGAGGTAGACACCATCCACTGCTCTCCGCTCATCTACCCAGCCAGTCATTCTATCGTAGAAGGCTATTAGATTGGTCAAGTATGATTTCCCCTTGGTGAATCCATGTTAATCACTCCTGATTTCCTTATTGACTAGAAAGGACTAAAGTAAATAGGGAAAAAAAAAAAGTATGGGAGGATGTTGAAGGAAAGAGGATAAGAATCAAAATGCAAAATGAAGCTGAGGAAAAAAACAGGGAGGTAAAGAGACAGTCATCACAAGACAGAGTAACTGTAGCCACATCCAGCAACATTATGTGAATGGCAAAGCACCTGATTTGGTTTTCAGAGATAGATCTGAAAGTTAGGCACTTTTTTCCATGCTCCTCTCTAATTTTCCCTAAAATTTAAAGTAGTGAAAGGAAGGGGACCTCGTAGATCTCAATAGGCTCCAGAGCTGGAGCCTCTTCTGTGCTGGATTGCTCTCTGGTGATGCTGGTGATAATGAAGGCTTTGCTTGCCTCCGTGGGACCCAGGTGGTTCCAGGTATCAAGGATTTTAAAAAAAAGTGGTGGAAGTCAAACACACAGCAGACATGCACCCTATATCTACAAAAAACAACTTTAGAAGGTAAAGATACGACAGAGCCTGGGTAAAATCAATTATGCTATTTCCTGCTGTGCATAAAAGCTGCTCTTTTTGTTTTCTCGTACTATTTTATTTATGTTGTTGCTTCAACCCAGGTAGATTCTCTGAATGCAATACTTCAAGAAGAAATAGATAACGTACAGCAAACAAGCTAACACCCTGTGTATAGTTGCCTGAAAAATCATGCACTGAGGTGATCACATACATCATAACATGTTGCTGACTCATTGCTAGTACAAATAATTTCCCCTCAGGGACAATAATACTTTATCTGTTATCTCTCATCTGCAAAGAGAAAGAATAATGACCTTGAAGTCATTGCAAATGATCTCCACCTGTGACACTGATGAAATACTGAAGTGAAGCTGGCCAGGTGAAACTGTTGCAGCTGTAAAATAAACATATATGTCTGGAGAAAGCTGTGTATTCAGACA
>KZ506719.1:62859-93176 GCA_002844005.1 Limosa lapponica baueri | reverse complement strand
GGCCCACATGCCTTGCAAGCATAAGCAGATATTTTCAGAAATTTGTTTTTGGCGAAAGGAATTAGACCACACAATAGTCTTCACTTAGCCCTTGCTAGACAGCAGCGCGTGGGTAAAGCATGGGTTATTTCTTCAGTGCCTGGGTTTATATGCTACAAGTGTTAGTGGTGGTCACTAATCTCCAGCGTTTTCCATGTTCAACCTACCTGATGGAAAGGATCTGAACAGGTGGGAGATGACAGAGCACTGTTTTACAAAAGTGCTGTTAACCTTCTTTACTATAGATCTGCATGACTTCAAGTACATTTTGGTACTGGGGCAGTCAATCCAGTTGATGGTGGTTATACTGCTTCTATCACACAGCCATACAGTCATACTGCCTCCGTGATCTCATTTAATACCTTTATATAGAGCTGCACTGTGCAATGTAGACATGCACAATTTAGCTGATTAGCATGATAGATGGTAAGAAACTTTCAGAGCAAGTGGAGTTTCTTGTGATGATAGGATAAAATCTCCTGCCTTGGGCCACAGCAAAAAAACATCCTACAGTATGCCCCCAGAAAAAATAACAGTATGCGGGAAGGTGTTAGCTTGTAGCTTCCTACCTATCAGCACTAAAAGCTGTGAAAACACAGCAAACTGTTGGGATAGCAAGAGGCAGGTTTACCTCGGTCAAGTTCAACAAGCTGGTGGTCTAGTCAGTTCGTGAAATACGTGCTTATAAAATACCAGCCATGGAAAAGAAACGGTCAAACATCTATCCATTCCCTCCTTCAGAAATGTCAGCACAACACAACTGCCTAGTCTTTATGGATCAACGCTCTGCCTCAAAACCTGACTCCATCTAGACACCAAGTGTGAGGAGCAGTTGTCTTTGCTGACAACTGTAAATGACCGCTGTAGTATTCAGAAACTTACTCAACAAAACTGAAAGCGTGACATGTCATCACAACACAAAGCGTTAGGTACTGACGATCATACGACTGTAGGAATGCTAAAGGAACTTGTACAGACACGCGAAATAACACACCTTCAGGATATAACAAATACTTCTGGGAACAAGAAGAATCATCCAGCCAGTGGTCCACTGACCTGACAATGTTGTTGCCAAGAACACAGCAGCCTAAACGCAGAAGAGGACCCATGAAATTCTATCGTTTCAGCCTCAGGAGGTGAACATTTACTTATGTATTCCCTGAAGCTAGAGGAGTTACATCCCCGAGGGACACCCATAGTTTGATCTACAAAAATACAGTGTTATCGTATAATAATAGTGCAGTCATACAGGCAGCAGCGCCTTTAGTTAGCACAGTCCTCACCCTCCCTTTCAGGGAGCAAACAGATTTACAGCTGCAGTCACTTGTCAGAAGGAGACCAAGCTGAGCAGTGCTGGGAATTAAAATCACGAGAGAATTCATAACACAGGCAAAAAAAGCCCAGGAAGTGAGCCAAAGGAGGGGCAGGTTGAAATTATGGAAAGCACCAAAGAAATGTATTTCCATTTCAAAATAAATGTATTTCCATTTCACGTTGAACAGTCTTTATATCAGAACTCACGTTATTTCTTTGTACAGAAGATCTTATAACTATGGAAACGGTCAGTATAACTTAACATAGGTTTTTGTTAGTTTGGTGCTCTTCTTACTAGCTTCTTGTAGAATATATTATGGGTCTTTCTCTACACCCTGTTTTGGCTGTAGAATTCCTTAAGTGTGTGTAGAACATTACCAGTAAAGGGCTGGGAAGTCATCTAGCTTGCCTATCTCTAGTTAAACTTTTATGAACCAGGGAACTGGCTTGCCCATTTCATTGGCAAACTCCTCTTTTGTTGCTTTCTGAAGGAGAACACAAACTGAAAGTGCAGGAATGCACCACAAAAAAACTCAAACCTATAACTTTAAGGGAATTAATTTCAAAAAAATTAGAGCACCATGTTCCAGTTTTGAACATTTTAAACGTTTCTACTCTCAATATTAAAAATTGAGTTTTCTTAATTAAAAAAGTCATTTTAAAGGAAATAAGGATCATTCCATGAAGCTGTCAGAGAAGCTTGTTTCTGATATTGCCAAAAAAAAGCTATTTGGTCTTTTGCAAATTACCTGACTTACGGTTTTTAAAGCAAAGTGAATTTTCATCCAAATCATTGCAGTTCTCCAGCCTTTTGATTTATTTTTTTTAAGCAACAGTTCCTCTTAGACTGTACAATACTTGTAGAAGGCAAATGGGATGGTGTATGTACATAAATCCTGTGCAAAAATAGGAAACTTTACCTCTAAGTGACCTTCAGCCTTCCATGTAATCATCACATTCTGGATGGAGACACTTATTCTAGAGGAACTGACATCAGCTAAACTTGAAATAAAATAATTACAGTACTTTAATCACTTAAGACATATACCTTATTTATCAGTGCTATTTATAAGCTGATAAGATTATGAAAATTGAATGGATTCTGACCCCGCTCACTTTCTTATGATCAATGTAAGAAAAGAGAAGTTCTGGCAAGAGAAAGCAGAGAGGACTTGTTGAGCGACACAGAGCCTTTGTTTGGCTGCAACAGCCTGTAGCAGTTGTCTATATGATGGCATCGTGGGGGGAAACAAAACCTTTATAAAGTCAAATTGCCAGTGATTTTGCAACCTGGAGCCCTCTTCATCTGCATTTGATGGAGGATAATCAATCCTGACTGCATAAATGCACCTCAGTTTCTTTTAATGTTGAAGGACAGTAAAACGCATGTATGAGAGATGTAAGGAGTATATTTTAGGATTAGGAACTCTTTGTTTTTGCAGCAGTTTCAGAGCACCTTTTAATAATTTGGAAGAATATTTTTAATGCTAACTATGTCTAGCACCATGACACTGCCAGGTCTCATATTTCAAGTATTTCACGATTGCTAAGCACATGTGCAAACTAAGGACGCCAGCAGGGAATTTAAGGTTAACTTGTTCTTTTTTTTCACATCAATGCTATTTGTTTTTTCCCTCCACCTAATCCCCAAGATCCAAACATTATCATCTTTAATTTTGATTTCTTATATGTTTACATTGAGTTGGAATAAGTAATACTTTGTTTAAACTGCTCAGCCTATTTTCACTGGTATAATAAGGTCCATTCTTTTTGCACAGGGAATGTACAATTTACACAAGCTAGACCAAGTTTGCATAAATGTCATGGAAATTTATTCTTTTTTTACGAATATGTAATATAAACACTGTTTATATTGTACTTAAGGTGCTCTGAAAAGTAACTCAGTCACCAGATTTGAACCAATAGGGAGGCAATGGAGTGCTAACAGATACAGCATTTGCAGATAGATTTTCATAGGGAGCAACTGGTTTAGCAAAAAGAGCAGTAGCAAAATACTCACTGAGTTCTTTTTCTTGTCTTAATCAGTGGGACTAACACAAGGGCCAAGGCTGTCTTGAGCTTCCCTAAATGTGTGCCAGCTGCCACAAAAAGATGTTTGTCTGAATTAAAACAGAGCACCAAAAACTGGGGGCATCAGTTTCAGTGGGAGTTTCACCAAGATTTCAGCCTGTAAGAACACTCCAAATTTGACTCTGAAGAAGGCCCTATAGTGGGAAAAAAATTTAAGGAAAATTAAATAGCAGTAAGCTGAGTATCGTGGCCTGGAAGTAATATTTAATGAAGAGGTGCAATATGAAGATTATGAGGCATAGAAGGGAAAATGATGCCATTTAAATACCAAAACCTCAGGGATATACTAGCTATTAAATGAAGATGAACAGCTCTACATCTGTGCTGGACTTGAAACAAACCAGGGTTTATAGGGATCTGCTTAAACTCTTATGTTTAACTGCTGATCCACAGCTTACTCCACAACACAGATGCCTAACGAGCAGATATCTATGTTGGACAACAACATAACTGAACATATTTAAATCATTTGCTAAGAAAAATAAAATTTTATGAGAAAGGAGAGGTGCAGAGACAGCTGAAGGGCCAAATTCTGTTCTCAGTTACACATACGTAATTCCACTGATTTCAAATTCATGTACTTGCATGTAAACTGAGAGCAGATGCGGGGACAAAAACAGATTTGGTCTGAATTTGATCAGTCTGCCGCAGCCCAAGAGGAACCTTGAGAACTGCATTTCTCAATTTTGGTTTTGTGTTTGTTTAATTGAGTGAGATCAACCTGCACATTTAAGGTACTACGAATCAAACAATCACTCATGAACACTATTAATTCACTTTAGCTGCATTAAATATTTTCTTCAATGCTGAGTAATTCTGGATCCAATGGAGAGGTATTAAAACACAGTGGGTCGAATTCTGCTTTAATCTGTGCTAGCAGAAATCAAATGATTTCTCCAGATGTGCACAGTGTATGATATATTGTTAGACACTAGGAGATACGCAAGCAAATGACGCCACTAGAATAGGTCGGTACCTACTTACTGAAAATGAAGTGAGAATTTTACTCTGATATAATTTCACCAAGCTTGGTACTAACTGTTTAGGATAAGTGCTTTTCCTTATCTTCGATATAGTTTACATTGAGGCAAACAGTATTCTCACCTTTGATACCACTGGGAGCTCAACAGTTTTGTATGTGTAGAATCTATAACCTGACTTGTGTAGGTTATAGATCAAAAATAGGATAAATTATACTTTCCGTGTAGGAGAAAGGAGACTTCTGTGGGTGGTATAAAGACCTATTTATATGCATCAGTCTTTAAATGAGAAGCAATCTGCTTAGATAAAGAACTTTATGTATTAGAGCAAATGTTTTGATCACTAGAGTAGCAAGCCTGTGGTGTTCCTGTAGCCATAGTGTTTATGAATGTTCACATCAAAATTCATTTTGCAAGGAATTATTTCCTTCTGTGTAGGGGAATTTTAGTTTTTCCTTGGAAGCATCAAGTTTTAAGTTGTTTGTTCAACAATGCTGACATCTTTTACAACCCAGGTTATTATTTCTTAGTGTAAACCAAATATAAACTTTATGCAGTTTATGCTTCCATCCATATCCAAATTCACATTATGGTTGTTTTTTATTCTTAACAACTGGGGAATACCTTCAAAGAGCACAAGGTAGTTGTGGAAGGGAGTGTTCTCTGGTTTTAGTTTTAAATGATTTTGGCATGAGCCAGATGTTTTTAAAGATACATATAAAAAAGATAAGACATGGAAGGGTGCACCTTCAATAAATTTACATCAAGCCTGGTTGTTTATTGCCTTCTCCTGTTTTAATGTAATTGCCAGAATAGTAAAGCTACACTGAGAAGCGAAATTATCCATATATTAGAAACGGAGGCTGGAAATCTAGAGCTCTGAATTTAGTCTACTGTGGCATTAATATTCCTGTGGCAGGTTCAAAAACAGTTAAAGAGAAAAAAATCCCTAATTGTGACCTTATGACCCAAATCCACATCAGATATACTTTATTGGTGTGCAGATCTGGGATACCATGTTGAGTTTATTTCCTTTTCAGCCTTTGCCGAAGATACCACATGCTCCAACATGATCTGGATTAGAGAGCTTTTTATATAGAATATGCCATTCGGTTTTGCCTATTGCAAAATAGTGCAATGCCCACTATATTTTCAAATCTGATGCTTTTCCCTTTTGTAGACTCCTGAGTAATGTCAGTTGCTATTGATCACAACAGGAAGAGCATGTTGAGCTGCAGAAGCCTCAGTTCTGACCTACTATGGTTGCTCTTATGTTCTAATACAACATTCATTAATACTGCAATGAACTATTCTTTAAGATAGAATGACAGCACTTAACTGGTTTGTAGGTGTACTTCAACTTGCGGATACGAGTTTATTTCTGTATCATCCCCAGATACCACAGATCAGTCCTTTAAAGAGACCTTTTTCTCAGACTCTTTGTTCCATGAGAATGCTTACCACGGGGCACAGGAAATACCTCAGTCACAGGGAATAGATGCCCAAAAGCATCCTCAGTATTAGTGGGTTACCAGTAAAAGAGAGAAACAATTATGCAGGGGGTTATGATTCAGAGCCACTGACTCCATTGTAACAATGTCTCCTTTATCATTTCAACATAGATCGTAGTCTCATGCCAAGAGAAATTGCCAAAAACAATCAGAAAAATATCCAAGCAGGCATTTGGAGCAACAACATTAAAGCATATTCAGGGAGTGCGTAATGCACATTTGCACCCATTTGTTATGTTGTCTGGGACTCAGCGACCTTCTTAAAGTCATTTCAGCCCTCCTGACTGGGCTGAGCCTATTTGCCATGCCTTAGTGACTTGTAGTTCTGACGACTTGTATTTGTTTTGGGAGAAAAAATGTTTTCTCCAATAAATGTCTGTGCGATATAAGCAGTACTGTTTCTTTCTGTGCTTACCTCGATTCTGAGTATAAATTAGGCATTTTTGTTCATTGTGACAGCCTCAGAGCAGCGATGGGCTCAGAAGCCATACTCCCTCAATAGTGTGGGACTTCGGGAGTGACCAGCTGCATACAAAATGCCAGTGCAAACCTGTGAAAAATGAAAAGCTCTTTCAACAGGGTACATGTCTTCAGAAGAAGAAATTGCTAATTTCTGCACCCTTTTCAGCTCCTGAGCAGTTTCCTGCAGAACTCATTGTATCCCCACCATTAAGAAGACATGCATACTATTTACTGTAATTAGTCTGTCATGAGGTTTCCTCCTTATCTGCCTTCTCCAATTAATATAATTAGCCAGTAACAATTTCAGAATAATAACTGCTTACTAATATAATAACAAATACCAGGGATGGAATTTTCAAAGGAGAGTAAGGAAGTCAACTCCCATCGAGGGTTGTGTTTTTAAAGGAAAGAGTTCACACGCAATTGCTTTTATGGAGTATTACTCACTAATTAGTAGCAAACTACATAGCAGAATCCACAATTTATGGAACTGGCTGGTAGCTGAAGCACGATTTTCATCAGAGTAATAGATTATTGATTTTAGAGGAGAAAATTACTTCCCTTTTTCTTTTTCATTAACAAAGAGTCAGATAATTGGAGAAAAAAAATTGATTTCTAACTGCAATCATAGTTTGTGTTCTGCTCTACTCAAAACTTAAGCTGAACAGGAGTATTGTTAGATTGTCCCTGGTGTCTTTAAATCCTTCCATGGGGCTTTAAAATTGAGGTTTAAAAATACTAAACACTGATGCAAAGACGGGTCCTCAATTTCTATCGACCTGGTAGGATCAGACATCAAAGCACCAGACACTCATGATTAAGCCCAGTAATCTCTTCTGAAAAACAGCAAGAGAAAATAGCTTCCCATTTTAGCAAAAGTGAGAATGCAGACTTTGCTTAGGATCAGAAGATGAAACCTCAAGTCAGAAAATAAAGAGTTTGCTGGACTGTGCTGCTTATTGTTGAGTCACTTCTATATATTTTCTGAAGGTGTCTGCAAATTCTGTTTTCCCAGGAAGTTCAAAATGTCTGTACAAGTTTCCTAGGAGTAATCAAATTATTCAACACCACATCTCCCAAATTCCTATTATGACACCTTCAAACCAATGGGTTTCTGATTTCAGTCAGAGTAAAATCTATTATTCAAATTATATTCCATTTCTCATAGGCTTCAAATGGCATGTGAGAAATGGAGAATAGCCATACCTCAGCCGTGTCACCTCCTTATCCCTCAGCCATGTCATTTCATCTGAAGAATATATTCTTCACGCCTTTTCAATCTTCAGCACTTCCAAAGATGGTCTTTTCCGAGTTTCCATAAAGCCACTTATTACACAATTAACTTAATTTATCAGCAAGCTATTTCACTTCTATTTTTAAGACAAAAATAAAATGTTTGCAATAAGATAGCTACCTTAATTACTCTGTATATCTGCAGCCTACTGAGCCAGCACAGTTCATAAAGCAATAACTGCCTGCAATTGGGGTTAAAAAAGTATGAAAAACATGTGCCTCACTTCTCACTGCTTGAGAATTCCCTTCAGAACAACCTCAACTGTTGGGGGCTAGGCCCTAAAATGAAGATTGTTTTGAAAAATGCAAGAAGTTACATAAGTCTATTCTTTTGCAAGGAGTCAATAATTAAATCAAGTAATTATCTAATTCCATGTCTCTTTCAATTAAAGTATCTGATGTAGGAAAAAGTATCTGATAAGAAAAGCATCCGATGTAGCAGCAAACAAATGCCTTGAAAAGGTGCTAGTTGGTATTTTGTAGAAATACGTATCCAAAAGTCTTATCTCCCTACAAAAAGCCACGCTTTTGCAAGGAACAGCTGCTATGAATTTTCTGTGCCTAAATTGTGGACTGCTAGCTGAAACTGTTGATTTTTTTCTTCTGCCAGCAACAAAGTCCTTAAACCTAGATCATTACTGTATTGTATAAGCTACGGTCATGCTTACACGTCTGCACACCTTCATATGAGCAATGCATTTGGGACATGACTTAAAAATACACCCATGACAACAGAACTTCTGTCTTTGTTTACTGTCTGGTTGCTCTTTCCTTCATTTGAAGTTTCCCAACAAGCCTGGCCTGAAATGGAGTTTATTCCAGAGGGAAGAGTGGAAAAAAAGTTAATGATGAATAATTACATTGTTTGGAATCTGATGTTCCCAAACTAATAAAGTCTTTAGAACAAGAGGTAGCAAATATTCCAGTTTTCAGTGTTTTTACAGCATCATTGAAATGATATGCAATATCAAAAAAAAAAAAAATGCTTTCAGTAAATTGGCAATGGCACCCAGAGAAACTTATATAACTGTCTGGGTTGAGAAGAATACTTGTTTGAATGCCAGTGCTTTCCCAGATTGTGTCAGACACTCCTTTCATGGCTGTAAAAAAAATACCCAGAGCCTTTCCCATCAGATGAAAATAAGCTGATATTCTTAATCTTTTCATTAATGCTAGATAACAGGGAGCTACAGAGAAGATTAGCTGAACTTCTTCATATTATCTATCTGTTGAAAGAGTCCGCTGTTCCAGTCCCAGAGCTTAACAAGATCCATAAAGTAGAATCTGAAACAAGGAGGAGCCCAGCATGTCAGGAGTCATCTATCGTACTATTCATTTAATGCAATCCTTTCAACAGCTATGCTGCTAAAGACAGGCCAGCCATGTTGCATTTTAAAAGGGCTATTTTTGTAGAACAATGTTGCCCAAAGCGTTTCCTGTTCTTATCGCTCCTACAGCAATATGTCTGGAGCTCATTACCAGTAGCTCCTACTTTCAATAGTCAATCTTTTGCAAAAGATGTTCATTCATGTTTTCTCCCCTTCCCCACCAATTTGCCTTGTGAATTATCTGATAATATATCACTGTTGCACTGATTCACTTAGGAAAACACAGAACTATTCACCGATCAAGAAAAATTGTTGAACAAAAGGCAAATTCTTAGACCACCCACTCACTGAAAATCTTCTGTAACTTGCAGCTAAAAGAATTCAAAATCTTGAAGGAATTCATTTACATTTTATTTTTCAATGTTTGTCAAGTAAGTAATTAAGTGGCCGTGTTGAGAAGTCGGACTATGCATGTTTTTTGTTTCTCTTTTACTGAAAAGTATATACTAAGAACATTTGGTAACAATTTTGTGTGTATTTGTTCTGTGCTGATGGCTCCTACATGCTAGTTGGTATGAGCACATGGAATTATCTTGCTTAAATATAGTATCAAAAGAATAAAACAATATAAACGTAACTCATTTTGGAAGCTTCGAGGATAAAATTAAATTCACAGAAAATGTCTTGGATGTGTGGACGAGCATAAACTAATGAAAGGGACTCTAAGATGTGGTGGGAGCAGGGAGTTTATGAACAAGAATGTCTCTTTCAGGACCACAGTCTCAGAGTCTCATTATCCTGAAGTGGTTATAGGAAACCTGAAGCAAAATATAGTGAAAAAAACTTGCTTTTATTGAAGCTGCAGCTCAGCAAGTGGTGCAAGCATGTGACTATCTTTAAGCATAAAGTGAGTTCTATAAAGAGAAATCTTGCCTTCGCTGAGGTTATATTTCACATTTCTCAGAGATTCCCCAGGGTTCAAATCTCTGGTCTTAGACGTTAACTTCAGAAACCTTCATAAGTGGCACCCATGTCCAAGCCAGCAGACTTTGCCAGCAAGGTTTTTCAAAGTTTTCACAGAGGAGTCTTGCAGGCTGGTAGGAATTGCTTGCCTGCATCCCTGCTTTTCGGGCGAGCTAGATGTTAGAAACAAGGAAGTGGTGTTCACAAAAGCATATCATTTTCATGCCAAAATCAATGGAGAGGGACAGATTTCTTAGTTACTTGACGAAAACTAGCATTAGTGGGACAGAACTGTGTTGGCTTTACAGGGATCACAGAGTTCAAGTTCATCCAGTGACTTTGACAGCTCCACGGTGGCCTGAGACAGCCAGCCTGCTGGCCACTGCACACCTACCCCATGCCAGCCCCTGGAGGAGCTATCACACAGACCCTCTGCCACACTCTGCAGGGTAAAATAGGAGTAAAGAAACCACTTTTTGAGCAGTGGAATTTTCCGATGGTTTAAGGAGATGAGCCTAATTGCAGTGCAGAGGCTGCTAGGGACAAGCAGAAATAACCTGATGGAGGATGAGAGGTGAGGTGGCATCACAGCAACCATTGGCTGAGTTGTCTTGGACATGGAATTCAAACCCTGTTTTCATGGCTTAGATGCTAAAAGAATAAATGCAGCATTGGATTCAAGTTTGAAACACAGAAACTTGATCTCAAATTTTGGATATACTATTGGGAAAAAAATATGCAGAAAACACACCATGGTGTAAAAAATGTGAATTGTGAGACCCCAGTGCCCCAAAGACTTATCCACAGGCTTATGTGTCTCTCTGTATTTCAAGTGACACTCCCAGGACTATATTACTTGGTAAGAGAAATATGGCTGTCAAAGCCAGATGTGCCACATCAGAACATGTGAGTTACCAGGATGTATTTCTAAGTGATGATCAAAGAGCGGGTAAAAATAGCACATTATCTAATTTTGAGGATTTAAATTTTACAGTGAAAGCCCTTTTAAGTGTTGCCAATAATTAAAAACAAAGGAAAAGCTCATGAATGAATGGAAGTCGTGGAGACATGAAGTGTACTGTGTTCAGAAGTGACAGGTCTCCTGTGTACCAGTTACTGCAGCGTTAAGGACACAATAATTACTTCCTAAAATAATTTAACAAAATATGTGTTTTTTCAGTAATGGGCAGGCTGTTACTGGAAGTAGGCATAAATGTACCACTATTTGTATGTATTATAAAATCTGGAGAAATGCTCTATTCAGGAATTCCCCAGCACTGGCTCTGCAATCTGAACCTCTGAGTCAGAGTCTGACTTCTTTTGTACTCATTCAGCACTTAGATAAACCCAGTCAACTTAACTGAAAGACCTGATTTTTACAGTGTGGGATTGCAACGAGGCTTTATTCTCACTAGAATGTTTTCAAGGTGGGGAAGTTAACATACTGTAAACCAGAAGGCTGATTTACAGCCCAGTAGTTTCTTCTGACCTGGTCCTCACAGTGATAATCTAAAAGCTAAGAGGTCTGCCCTGCCTTCAGCACATGTTGGCAGGAGCCTGGAAGAACAGAAAGGGAAGGCAAGAAGCTGAGATGCCCAAGTTAAGAAGCTGTTCCCCAAGACTTTCAATATTATCAAAAGGTAAGGTCTGAGGGCAAAGCCCTCCCTTTCCCGCCTCACCCACTGCACCAGCCAAAAAGACATGAACCTCCCCCCTTCTTGCCAGCTTGGTTTCAACTCACGTTGGTTCATGGATCTACTTTAGAACGTGGTGTTGATGTTGGCATGGGGCAGGGAGAGGTGGAGAGGAGCAGGAGGGCAGGATTGCCTTTCCCAGGGGCATTGTATTGTACGTCCTCGTTTTATTTGCACTGATTTTCCCGTGTGAACAAGTCTTGGCCTTGAATTTCCTCTCCTCCTGGCTATTGTTATTGACCCACCCAGTCGCACAAGTGAGAAAAGGATTAGGTGTACCTTGTCTGTGTCCACTCAAAGCAGTGGAAAAATCCATAGTAAGCTTTATTATTAGAGAATTAGGAATAATTTGTATCGTTACAGATTAATGGAGCTGGACTGTGATCCAAAATCTTATTTTTCATTCAAACACATTAGCTTACGTCATACTTGAAGCACAAAAGTTAGGATATGTCAAGAAATGGGGGGAGGTGTGTGTGCTATTTCTACCTCAAACCAGAGGTTGCCAAATATCTTACAAGAAAATTATTTCTTAGCAAAAAGATTTTGAAAAGTTTTAGTAGAAGCATTACATTTTTTCAGAGCTTATTCCAAAACAAATGTTTAACACTGACACCACTGAAGGATTTAAAAAGGAAAAGTTAAAAAACTGCCTTAAATTTACACACTTCAAAGTAATCTAGATTTAAATTTTTATAGCCTGAAACAACTCTGCTGCTCTCAGAGTGAGAGGAATTATGTCCTGCATATTCAGACATGTTACAGGACATCTACATTGAGACAGTTTTCAAACCACTGCTTTCTCTTCTTAAGAATGCATGAGCTGAAATTCATGCTTTAACATTTGCCCAAACCACTGGTTTTTTACATTTTTTGTATCCCATACCACTAATGAACTAAGAATGCATGAGCTTCTTCCAGGTTTTGAACCTCAACAGACTTTGCCATGAACAAGGCAGAAGTTCTGAATTTGTAAAAGGAGCCCAAACAGGGTAAACTTGGGCCTGCTTTCCGCAATTTTTAATGCAGGTTTGGTTGAAAACTTATTTTCAGTCAAAGTCCAGTTTCTGCTTGCTCTACACTTTCTCTGGATTATTAACACATAGCCACGAACTCACACACTGGGCTCACCATATTGGTGATTTTTTTTTAATGCCAGTTTGCTTTGAAAACTTTGAAACAAAAGCATTCCGCTATCAAATTTAGGCAGGCATTCATCTTTTGCTGCATTGCATCACTTTAATTTGCTACAATGTGAGAATTACTGAGATGTTACATGGTATACAGAAATTTATTTTGTTTAATTAGTTCATACTGAGTACATTTTCCTCCCAGGAGCCATTTGATTAGCTTATTTAAAGCACAGTCTACAGGACCACGTGAGGTGACTAATACGAAAGGTAAACTTGTGTTTAAGAACAACAACATACTAGGAAAGTACAGAGGAAAAATTCCCATTGGCAGAGGTCTTTTGTGTTTGGAAGCCGATTTTCCCATTTCTGTCTGGGAACAGCATTGGAAATGAGGTTCAAAGTAGCAAGATGAGTACATAATGTTAAAAAGCATTAGTTTATACAGCAATTCTTGCTGGGCTTTGCCCTTCAGTCGTGCCTCTGAGAAAACAAATTGAATTTCCTGATTTCAAATGGCAAACTCTGCTATTACATACTTTGTGATTTCAAAGAGCATCTGTCATCACACAAAGACAAATACATTTCTTGGAGAAACATCTGGTGCTTTTTTAAACAAGCCTCAGGCCAGGTCTGTGCAATGAATGAAATATGTACTATAGATAGAGTGTTATTTAGTGTTGCTTTTCATTTAATCAACTGTGTGTGGAATGTTTGTATTGCGTTAACTATCTCTAAAATATTGGCTCTCCTACCACTTTGGGCAATTGTTGCCTTTTATAAAAAACAAAAAATTGTGCTTTGAGTATAACAACAAAGAGCAGTAAATCAGCTCTACTTGATTTCCTAGTTCCTTGCAGGATAACTGTGGGAAAGGCAGTAGATGTTCACACACTTCTTTTTTAAGAAGGCAAGTATTTAGTCTTTGTGCTTACAAAAAAAACCACCAATAAACACTGCTCTTTTGGCTGTCTGAATTTGCAATAGAAAAATGAATATGCATCGAACCCCACCCCTTAAACTGAGCTAATATCAAAAATCTGTACCATATTTCAGAAAAGAGTACACAGGAGGCTAATCAACATAGCAGTACCCCTGATGCCCCATTTCTCATATTTTGTTCATTTTCTTGGGCACTTCTTGCTGTGATGGCCTTAAACCAACTGGCAGCAGGGTCCTCAACTTCTGATAAGGTGTCACAAGCTCATTTGTAACATTGCTCTTATGCTGAAAATCAAAGCAGTGATGGAGGCTGAAGAGCTCCGTAACTGCTCTTTGTGCTTAGGCTTTGTCATGTCTCATGTTTGACCATTTCCTTCACAGTAAATTTTGTAAGTAGAGTGAATGGACAGGGGCAGCGTCACGCACACCAGTAAAGAAGCTGCTGGGAAACTGATACATGGCAGTGATTGATGTATGAAAGTTAATATGAGAGCCAAAAAGAGAGAAGGGAAGCACAAGGATGGAAAAGAGGTGAGGTGTCTCGTCCAGATCGTGTGGAATGACCACAATGAGAAATTCATACTCGGGACAACACTTCCCGCTTTTCTTGAAATGAAGAGGATGTGCTCTGGTTTTGACTCACTCTATTGTCCCTGTTGGTGGCCCCCAATACTAGTCCAAATATTTTCAAAAACTGATTTCTAGATAGGATGCAGGCATATCTCACTGTTCCCTCGCTCTACCCTGGAACGGCACACATTCAACAAACAGAATTATCTGATCCATTTGGCTGCCCTTCTTTCACTGTAGGGAAAAGGGCAGTATTTCGTCTGCATCCTCTACATTCACATCCTGCTTTTAGGTGAATGGTTCACCAGTCAAAAATGCAACCAGCACACTAGTGTAAATATACTTCATACATCTGGAGGACAAGGAACCAAAATAGCAAGTATGCATAAATAGATAAGTCATAAAGCACTAAAAAAAAACCCCACTGAATGGCAGGATCAAGCTTAGTGTACGTCTACACTCAAAACAAAACAAAACAAACAGGACAAACAAGTCCTCAGAATGCATAAACAAATAATTGGAACTCAGATACAAAGATCTATTGCGAGGCAATGCAACATCCTTCCCATTTGAAGTGTCTTTTGCAATCCTGTCTGTAAATTAAATCTTCTAAGCCAACCCTTGTTCTCATTAAGGGTGACTGTCAACTAAAAAAGTAATTTTGGACTGAATGAGAACTATCATGCTTAAAGGCATAAAGTAATCTCAGACTAACAGGGGTCAGCAAGAAGCTTCCATGAATAGAAAATTATTCCACACAACCTCCTGTACAGCTTTATCCACATTCCTCTGAAGCAAGTGAAAAGTGTCACTTTGGGGCTGAAAACTGAATGTAGAGAATAGTGATCTGAGAATAGAGATCTGATTTGGGCAGTTTAAGAGCTTTCTTCCCCTCTACAAGTGGGAAAAGAAGCGCAGTAGACATCAAATATTTCTTTGGAGCTAAATTCTTTGTGCAAGCACAGAATTTTAGGAAGAAAAATATCCCTTTGGGAGGACAATGGCAGCCCGGCTGACAGCATTGTATAGCACAGACATTCAAGGGGCAGCTTGAATTACAAAGAGCCTTTCCATTGTCTAAGCCAAGGATGGCAGCGTTTGTACCCATGCCAAGCTTTGCACTGACAGATTTGGGTGGGCATTCGCCGCAGCGAGCTACGGGGCGTTTTCAAGTATATTTGGCACCAGACGCTGAAAAGGTTTGCCATCGCTGATCCAAGCTCCCTCATTTCAAATGAAGGGGGGGCCATTAGTCCAGGAATGTGCAATAACATGTCTAAGCCGAAACCATGATTCTCTGCTCTCAGGAACCATGTGAACATGCTGCCTGCACGCACTGACTCCTACCCTTTGTAGGAGGAGGAAAACTGGAAAACGCTGCAATCCTGCCCTAACACTTGCCTATTTGATCCTACCTGAGGCAGACACGTAACCTGGGGATTTGCAGAAAGGTTTATCCTTTCAGGAAGGTCTATTCCTTATCCCCCCGAGCAAGAGCAAGCAGTGTCCAGTGCTTCCCCTCGGCACTCACTCTCACCACCGCTCTCCTGTTCTGGAGATCATCCTCTGGGCAGCAGCAGCCTCAAGTTCCCATCATCTTTTCTTTTATGACCGTCGTCTTTGCCCAGTAGTCTTGGCATCAAATTAAACCTATGATCCAAAAAATATTCCTTCTCACGCTAGATCTACAGGCATAGATTAGTCCTCCATACTCAAGTTTGGATTCCGGTTCAGCTATAGTTCAGACGAATTCAATTATACAAATGAAATAACAAAATTACTTAATTTCCTTAATGTTGTCCCCATAATGTAAAGTTATGAAACTGAGACAAACAAAAGGTTAGATAGGCTCAATTATCAGTCAGAATTATGGATGACTACATGGTATGGACGCAAACAAAGGTGATGGGGGAATTTAAAATGCACAGAACTACAATTATTTTGCTCTTAACTAATCTAAAGGTAAGAAATATCCCAAAGTAGAGAAAATAACTCCAGTCTGACTACAAAGTAAATGTATAAAATATCCCACAAATGTGTAGTTCTAGGTATTAAAAATGTGTATATAAATTTGTATGCAGGTATGTACTTTTTTGAACACCAAATATCATCTGATTTCTCTGTTATTTCCACAGATACCAGGCTACTATGAGGGACTGGGCAAGCCAAATAACACCCCAAGATGGGCAGGGGAAACTCTCACCTAATCAGGGAGATCGCGTCAGTCCAAATAAGAACGTCCATTTGTATTGAATTTATACTGATTTAAAATTGCCTTGAGAAGCGTTCTTGCAAACAGCTTCCTCTTGTGGGATGTTTCCCATCAGTGGGAAACACTTCACTGATCAGCAGTGAAGTACAGCTCCTGCGGTGTCCGTGAGCCCCCTGGGACTGTAGTGCCCAGCAGCATCTCTCAGGTGGCTCAGTTCTGGGTGGTTTGGGCCAGTGATGCTGATCTGTGAGCCAGGGGATGAATCCAGGGACATCTTTGGAGCGGGGCTCTGAGGGGACATCCTTGCCCCTCTCACCCGCTGGGTTGTTCAGGCCTGTCTGCAACCAGCCTGGGGCTATTTATTAATGCTGACTTATTAATTAATTTATTTGCTCTGGCGCACCCCTGACAAATTACAATAGTTTGTTTGCAGTAGAAGAAAGACGACAGAAAAAGATGGGAAAGTAGGAAAAAAAAGGCAGTTAGACCCTTCCTGAAGCCAAACAAGTGGGGAAAGGAGCTTGATGTGGTAAAAGCCAGCAAGTCAATGAGATGGTCCTCGGAGGCAGTGATGTAGCGACAGAATAAGAGAACTTGCAGTGTGATTTTTAGCAAAGGAGAAAGATATGGGGAGATTACAGGAATCAAACTAAGACATGGATGTTTTCTTATACTAAGGTTTGGGATTTTTTTTAAATCCCTTTAATTTCCTCATTCTTTATTACGAGCAGAGTGTGGGCTTACACAAAGTTTTATACAGTTCAATGACTAATATGTGGTAGGTACGTTGAAAGGTATTTCTTTTGTCTTTTTAACCAGAAAATGACCTCATGGGAGTATTCCCCATAATGCCTACCAATAAAAATGAGAAGTTATGGACATGTTGCAACAAAATATGATTGTCACTGGAAAAAATTACTATGGCAAGAAAATAACAAAATACACTGATAGTCACTTTACACATACTTATAGCTCCCACTTAAAATAAAAACTATCAACCATACTTTCCTCCAGGTCTAAGTTTCTATTTTGAGAAATCTGTTCTGTTATTAAAACTGGTCATGGTATTGCTTTTCTTTTGGAATATTTCCATTAAAACCATTTTATCCCATAAAACGTATTTCCATCAGGTCTTATTGAAAACTAAATCTTTTTGTCAGAAAGTGCTTCCAGTAAAAAAAAAAATGTTATTTTTCACTAGCTCTTCGAATTCAATGGAAAGAAAAGCCATGACTGAAAAAAATTATTAACCTCACTCAGTTTTTAACTGGAACAAATAATCAAGCAACACAACAGTCCTCTTCTAAAGGATCAAGATGTTAAGAAGCCACTTGTATCGAATGATTTCCAAATTAAAATACAACAACCTAAGGCCAAGGAGGGTGACAAAATACCAAGACTTTGCAAATAAAACTGAAATTTACATTAAATTAATCCCACATTTGAAAACCGTTGTTCAACTGTTTATATTAATTTGTTTTAGTTTGATAAGATCAACAGTTTAAAATGGATTAATATAATCATGGAAACAGACATACAATGTGCAGAGATGATGTAATAAAGTAAGTTAACTCTAAAAAGTAAATTACTTTATTGCTTCTTTCTTGAACATACAGTTACAGATGCAGAAAAAAATATTTTGTGGAAAACTAAAAAATGTCCTAGAAGGACAAAAGAAATTAGGGAGCATACCTGACACACATTAATAATTGAAGTGTAGATGATTTATAAGCTTAAATTTTGTTACTGGTCAAGAATTAGGAGATAAAGGGTGTATAATAAAATCCTCAAATGTTTTTGTAAGCTAAGACAGAAATCTTACCTACAATACAAACCCAAGTGCTAGCTTGTGGGCATGCTGCTATGTACTGAAACAGCAACCCTCCACACGTACCATTTCTGTCCTTTTATTTATGCTGTTATGCAAACATCACTACCCTCCTTGTAAACCTGGGGGACTCAAGCACAGCGTGGTGGGGATGGGAAGACCAGTGAGCCAAATTTTCCTTTCTTCAGAGAGCAGATTTGAAACTCTTTTCCTGCTGGGTTAGGCTGTGGCTCCTTGTGAGCCCGGAGGCAGCCCCAGTGCTAACGGAGGGGCTGCACAGGAATCTGGAAACACCCCATCCCAAGCTCCATGGTTTTAGTCAGTCCTGCGGTTAGTTGTGCTCCCAAGCATCTCCCTTTCAAATCGGAGAGTGCATGAGTTTGTCTGCTTAATCTCTCTTCTTTTCTCCATACCACATAAACTTCCTTTGACCTCAGACGATCCAGCAGCTAAATATGTCTCTTCTGCTATATAAGCACATCTCTCAGATTCTCCTTTTAGCCCATCACTTATTATTCTTGCAAAAGACCTAAATCCTTTTGATTCTCTTTGAAAATTTCTAATTTTGTCAGTTATGACCTTTTGATCTAGTCATAGATTTTCAACTCTCCTTTTTTTTTATATATATATCTCTATATATTTGGAGGAATCTTTTACCTCAGCTTCAGCCACTACTGCTCACTGTTCACATTTAAAGTGACATTTAAAGCCCCAACATGACTGGGGTTCTCTTTTGCTTTAGCAGATACTTCATAAAGGCCTAATCAACTCACAGCTGACTGTTAGCACATTGAAACAGTTTATAATTTTATCATGTCAGCCATCTGGCAATAGAAATCTTTCACAAAACAACATCCATGAAATCCCAATGAAGAAAGCAGAAATAATTTACATCATATATACTTTTACTTAATATATGAAACTGGTGCTATTAGTTATTATTGAAAAAAATTATTCCCAGCATGTATTATTAAGCCATGTATCAAATATCATATTTATAGGTAATATATATCCTGGAACTAAAAATAATCAATTTGTAGAACTTTGGTTTTACATGACAGTTCGGAAACTTGTAAATTCTTCTGAAAAAGATTAAAGTTTGCTTTGCTTTGGTTCAGTTAGATCAGGTAGATCTCATTTTCCATACTTGTTTCTCTTAACACAAACATGTTACAGATATCAATCCATACAAGAAATCTCAGTTCTTTTTAGTTAAGACCAATTTTAGTACAAAGTTGTGGGGGAGAAACTTCTGGTTTTGTATTATTCAAAACTTAACTATGTACTTCATTAATGAGCCAAAAAAGTAGATCAAACTTTAGAAAACAATCACTTCAGTACTGTAAAACGTACCTGGTACTTTCTGAGCAGTTATACAGTACTGACTTGATTGCAATGTTGAAGTGTACCACAGTTATCTGGTCATCTAGTCCAAGAGTAGCAAAAGAAATGTAGTTAATTAACAGACAACAATTAACAGTTGTTTTCTTCTCTTTATTCTGCCCCAAAAAAATTCTTTTCACCAGATCAGAATGTAGCATCGTGATCACCCAGCCTGGCCTCGTCCCTGGCCCTACTGTGGTGTTTTATTTTTGCTCCTTCGAAAAGGCCAGAACTGCTGGTCAGGCTAGAACTTTTTATTTTAGAAAGATGCAGGTTATAGAGTTTCTTCCAAAGATCTATATAGCTTGAAGAGAAAGCGGAACACAGATATTAGTTTAAAAATGTGAATAAATAATAGTTATAACTTCCACTGTCTTCTTCGTGAAGCTGGACTTGGGAGACACTGCCAATTTGGAGAGTAGGAACAGCAAAAAGCAAAATAATGTCTGTGAACAAAGTGATCATCAGCTGGTCATTGATGCTAAATTCTCTTAATTTACACAGGTGAAAAAATGTTACGAAGTTTCCTGCGATCAAATGAAAAAATAAGGTTCTGTAACAGCAGACACAGTTTTGGCAGGATATCGGATAAATATTTCGGTATGAAATCATGTGTGTTTAAGGTATTTAAAGCAGTGGATTTATAGCAAGATGAAGAAGCTCTAAGCCACACAAAGCACGACATAGAGATAATCTTCACAATGTGAATATGTTAGCTATTTTCTCACTTGCTACTGCTATTGCAGTGTGCACCATCCTGCTGTTCTAGCACACAGGTACAGGCAAGAATTTTAGTCTTCTTAGCAATAAAACTGTGTAGCAGCACTCCATTTTTAATGCAGACAAGACCATAGACATAAGGATGTCAAGAGGTATTTTTTTCTGCTATCCGTTTGTGTGTGGTGTTTTCTGCATCAGAGCAAAAGGCAGGTGCACATTGCAATAACAGCTCTGTCAAGGATGTTCACTAAATAACTTCCCAATGCAGAGGCAGACATATATATTTCCCTCTCATGTACCTTCGTAATTTAAACAAAGGTTAACCTACATGGCCAAGAATGTTTTTGACTAAGAAGTAGATCCCCGAATCTCTATCACTACATCCTTTGCTGGCCGTTTATTGTTCCAATAAAGAAATGGCTCAGTTTAGTAAGGAATTGAGGAGGGCTATTCTTCCTCTGCCAGGTCCTGAATTCCAGTATACCCAGTTGACATATGTCTTTTTAATTTCAGCCCACATGACTGTTGCCAAATTGATCGGTCGTCTTAAAAAAGCTTAATTAAGCTCTATAATACCAGTCACAGAGCTGACATATGTCAAGCAGCCCCATCCTAAACGGTTCTGAGAGCTGCAAACAAGTGCTCGAAATTTCAGACCTTTCTTAATTTTGAATGTTAACTTAGCTAAATTTTGGCTAATGCAGTTGGGAAGAATTAATGGTTTGAGCTTTTAGGTGTTTATGTGTATATATATACACATACAAAAAATGTGTGTGAGAGTGTGAACTGGACAATAATTTCTCATTTATATGGTGTATGACATTATAGATGTAAGGTTTTCTTATGAGGGCTGTGTATACAAACAGAACTAGCAAAAAAAAATGGATTTTTATAAAATGTCATAGGTGTTTTATTCACAGAACTGGGCTGAGGAGGAATCATTCATATCCAGTAGATGTTTCAAGGCTAAAGATTGATATCAAAATCTCACCAAGCTGAAAACTCAATTTAAAAATAGGTTCCTTCTAACTTCAATGAGAATCAAGATCTAGACCTTTCCAAGAAATTCCAGAGTAACTGGATTTGATGGTCTCTTACCATTATTTAGTAAGGTAATTATATTGGAAGTGTGGCTTTCTATGCAGGTGTATATCCTGAACAAATAAGGAAAACTGATAATAAATGGGAATACCAGAACGCTAAAACAAAATACATAGTAATTACATCTGTAATCAACACAGTTTGAAGCTTGATACCTTGGAAGATTCATGTTTTGCTCTGACTTTAGAACTAATGTCACTATGAACTGAAAAAATATCATGTTCTATTCCCTTCAAAGAACTCCATTGAGTTCCCAAATTTATCAACTTAAAAGGTGCCTCATGTCAAACTGTTGACTCCAGAGTGTTAGAGATTTAAGCATCACCAGATGTGTTGTCCAGCTACTGCTACACACTCCCTACTCTGTCATAAATTACTCAGAAACGGTCACTTACAGGGATTTTACACAGTAACTTGTTGTCCAAAGGACTTGAAAATACAAAGGAAAATAAAGGACAGATCAATCCCAGGAAAAGTTCACGTTCTTTGTTACAATTATCATGGATTATTAAATATAATGTCCATATGCAAGATTTAAAGAAAAACAATCCAGGATATGCCTCGTGTTCTACAGCATGTGCTAGACTAACGCCACAGGACAAAATTGATAAGGTCTCACAAAATGTCATTTCATGCTGAATTTTATTTACTGTTGTTGGCAATTATGCATGTAAAAATAGGCTATTTAGACAATAAGGATTTCTAAAGATGTGTCATGTGTTCATGGTTAAATATGCTAAATGTCACATTAGAGCTGACATGGCTGTGGCTCAAGGCACAAACACTGTCAAGCTGCCTATGACCCAGATGTGGTATATGTCATCAAGCTGATTGTTTCTCTTTGACTGTAGTTTATAGTGCATAATATTGGGTATCAAATGTCCTGCAAAAGTGCTGCTTGCCATGAGAGAATTTTTCCTCCCCTTTTGGTATTCAGTTGTAGTTAATTCTTGTTACAGCTGCTGACAGACATTGAGGATATGTTTCAGTTAGTGCTACCTTCCCTTTTACGGGGAAATATATATATATATGTATATATTTTTATATGTATAAGAAAAATAGACATAAATAAACTGGAATAAAATTGAATTACTGTGGAGGCAGACTCCTCCGAGGAAATCAATGGCACTACACTGTGTAACCTTATTATAATAGGCAGACTTTCTGGAGAAGTTGTGAATGTGTGGGAAAGCTAAGATTTTTACACTAAAGTCTTGTTAGACTGCTTACAGATCAGCTGAAAGTGCTCTTTTGATGACATATTTCACCCCCAGGCATTGGCTTCATCTTTTTATTAGTGGAGAGAATCAATGCTTTTAAGAAATAAGTTTAAAGAAATTGGTTCTTGTCAAAAGTAATTGTTTGGATTCTTTCTCTGATTTCAGCCTTTTATTTTGGCCTTCCAGTTTCCTCCAAAGCTTCAGTAGCAGCTGACTCAGAAGACTACCTCTGGAGTAAACCATTTTGAGTGATGATTTATAATATTTTAATTATCCTTAATATATGGCTTTTTAACACAGCTGGACCCGTATTGCAGTTGTACTGGGAATCTGTACTTGCTGGCAGAGAGCATATTATTTTCTGCCAGACAGATTTCTATCACCACTCATAACTTTTTTTCTCCATTAAGTGGGATATTTATAAACACTGTTTCAAGCATGCGTTTGCAGCATAAGTTATCACTAATTAAATCCTCTAGGAGCCATTCCAGTTCATCCTAGAAAATAGGCATTTTTCATGATTTTTTTTTTATTTTAGCTCTAGAAATTAATGATAAAAATACTAAAAAAAACTTGCTTTGGACTGGAGAGAGCCTTTGAGTAATGGTTGGTGTTACTCCCAGAGAAGACCCAAGAAGGATTTTTAATATTATGTCATAAAATGCCTTTCTGGTTTCCACAAAGAGCAAGCTAATGTGATTTTTAACTAGATTGAGAACATTTATCCTCTCATAGCACATCAGCTCTGATTATGGCACTTCAAAGAGGGCAGAACAGAAACAGGTCTTTGCCCCTTTTTTTCCCCTAACAGGGAGGCCCTTTTGCTCATTCAGGTGAAGATCCACCATGACCCACCCATTTCATACTGCCTTAATGACCCTGAAGGATCTCCATGGGGTTTTTGCACCCTTTCGTCTTTGTGTTAGGCCGAGCCACAGTCTCTTCCCTCCTGCCTGGGACAAAAACAAGACTACCAAGTGATATAACCAATACTCATTGAGAAAGCCTTGATGAAGCCATTTTGCGTCAGAAGACAACTGTTTCCTACAATCATGTCCACTCCAGCCATAATTTCTTTCACTAAACCAGAAATGGGCCCTGACAAATATAAAAATGAATGTGTTACAGTTACAGAATGAAATGATTGACACTGAACGCCTTTTTGCCTAAGTATGAGGTAGAGGTAATTACCCATATTATGCATTGTAATGGAAACTATCTTTCATTTCTTTGGCTTCCGCTGCCCCCACCACATGATCACTTTCAAATTTTGGAGCATTTCTTCTAAACTGGAATCTAAAAAGAAAATGTTGAAAACTAATGGTCTTTCACAAAACAGCTTTTCCATCCTGAATACATCGAGTGCTCTGCAGAGAGCTGGGAATTACAGCTCAGTTCTGTTTCGTCTCTTCAACTGACAAAGCTGAAAGGGGAAGCACAAGCTCTATTTAGTCCCCTGGGGAGGCTATTTAGAGCTCAGAGGTTGCCATGATGGTCTGAGAGGAGGGCAGAAGGAGATGGCTATCAGCTTGAGGCACTTGCAGTGCTGGTGTGACAAGCCTCACAGCCTTCCATGCTAGGTAAGAATTAAGACTAGTAGAGTGACTAATGTCTCCACACGGATGTGGGGGAACAGAGATACTACTTGTGTATTTTTGTGCCATTAGGATCAGACACATTTTAACACCGTGTAGAAATAAAGCATTTTTAGTCATGTCTTGAATACTTCCAACATAGATTATTTCTTGTCTAAGAATAAATGAAATGCACTGCTCAAGTTAGGGTCTGGGTGTCCATGAAACTCCATGGCCAGAGAAGAGCCAAAAATTTCTGTCATATTCCCTGCCAGACCTGTAATGAGTAACTCACTTGTTCCATACAGCTTAGGTGCCTCAGCAGTTCCATATTCCTAAAGAACTGTGAAGACAAGCAGGTGGGAGGAAGCTTCTCCACTTCTGACCCCATCCCACCATTAGCACCCCCTCGCAAACATATACAGAGGCTGACAGAAAAAAGCATACTCCCACACATTTTTAGCAAGTTACCGAGTTTTACAACACAGAGAATGCAAGTCCAAACTTGCTAAACACATGCTTCATAATTGTCTGCAAAGAAGTGTCTTACACTGTCTTCATACTCTTTTTACATTTTCAGAGGCGGTGGAAGACACAGAGTCATTCTTATGTTACTCTTCTTCTTTGAAGTGCAACTTGAGCCACAGATCTAATGCCTCCATAAGGAAGGCATTTATATAAGAAAATGATGTAAATCATAAATCTGGAAACTGTTTTTCTGACAAAATGAGCAGGGATCTAAAGTTGGGCTGTTACTAATGACTTCATGTGAGTTATATGGTTATAGCTGAGGTTAGGATTTGGCACTTCTGGGGCTGAAATGCATGAGTAAAACTAACAATAAAAGATTGCATAATAATAAAGAAACCATCAGACTTTACCTCTGTGTAGGTTCCCCAACTCTGCTTCAGCTGACACAATTGTATGATTTTTTGCATTGTGTAAAAATCACAGACAAGGTTAGCTGGTTTTGATAAAATAGAAACTGCCTCCTAGGGGGAAATTAAATAATACCTGACAGCTGAGAAGTATCCACATGACAAAAAAAGCAAGAATCAAAGCAAGTTACAGGATTCCAAACCTCCTCCAAAAGCATTTTTGACTGATTCATACCAAGTGGAGGTTGAAATTTTAGCTTGTTTCTGAACATCTACTATCACCTGTCTCCACATAGACTGCTTCAACCCACTGCTGCCTCTTCTCCCTTGAGCCAAGCCTCTGTGCCTGTGCTTATGCCAACATCTCTTCATCTCTTTTTGATCTCTGAGCATGATCGAGCTCAGACCAGCTGTGTGGGTTCAGTCCTTGATGGGTCCTCATTTCTTGTTGTGACTTGGTTCTCCTTGTCACTTTTCCAGACGTAGATAAAATCAACGCGTCTTTGCATGTCTCTGTTGGATTTTAATCACAAAGTTAGCAGCGTTCACTGTGGTGATAGGTAAGAAGACTTAGAAGACAGAGAAGGAAATAAAGGTAAAGCATTGGCCAAGAATAGAACTAATGGCCAAGTATTAGTTAAGTCCAAGAAGCAGCACATGTACACATTCAAGTCCCATCCTTACAGTGTCTGCCCAGAGAGAGTATTGCCAAGACATACATACATAAATATATTTATTATTTGTTGCTACTGATGAAATCTGGGTTACTGAATTAAGCACTGCATAAATAGAGTAACAAAGTTCTCATAAAAAGATTGCTCTGTAGATAGAAATTTCTAGACAGAAATTAGAGAGGAAAACAAGAAACAAAGAAAACAAGTGACAAAGTTGAAGTGATGGGCTCAAATGAAAACATCAATATAAAAGCTGAGGGAACCCAAATGTTTTTCTTCTGTCTATTATTTTTTACAGGATGCAACTGTTCGGTTTTGTAGATCTAATCTGAAATTTAATGTTGTCAGTGGAAGTAGACCCACTGAAGTTGGCCTTGATTTTGGTTCTTCTGTTAAGATCACTTCTTGTTCTGTTTTCACAAATTGTGCTGCGTTTAAAACAAAGCTGGCTGAGAGATATTCTATAGTGTGTTCTCGCTGGAAAATGCCATTTCTTCTAAATCAGCTCTTTTTATGAGAATGAACAAGCTTCAACTTGACACTAGGCTCTTGGCTATACTATTCTTGAAGGCATTTCATGTTTTATTAATAGTAATTCATACAGACTGGGGAGAGAACACTGATTGGAGAAATTGGCTCATGTTCACCTCCCTGATCTGCTGCTGTCAGCACTGAGGTGAATGCCCTGACTAGCCAGCAATACTGGGAACGGCTCTGTCCATCTCTGTTCCAGAATAAACACCCTCTCACTAATTTTTTCAAAACCTTTGAAAAGTCTTGATGATATCCCAAAGTTTGTATGCCTCCTTCTATTCTGGTCACACTCTCTCTCAGATGAAAAGAAAAACAAAATGGAAAGATGCTTTCCATGGCACCTGTGCTCTCCTTTGCTGGCAGACTGATGTCTACGGCACACTTCTCCACAAGATTTGCTTCTATTCCTTCAAGTTCCCACTGCTTCCAATAGCTAGTTGTGGAACTCAGGCTGCTACGGTTTTAGACTCTTGGAAATCTCTGAGTGAGATTTCACCTCCAAGTCCTGCTCCTTACATACATTTTATGAGCTATTTCACATACAAAGCCAGGACAGTATATAAATCATCCCTAACAATCCGAATCAGTGAAGTTGTGTATTTTCTGTCCTTCGGTCACCACCATGTTAATGCAATATTCTGGTATTAGGCTGACCAAGCAATTTGGCTTTGCAATCATACCCAGCACAACTTAAGCATAAATAAGGAGCTGTCTATAGCACAGAAATTCAAAAAGTTTTGCTGTAAATCTTATTTTTATTATAATAATAATACTGACAATGATAATAATGCACCACCACATAAAAGTTACAAGAGTTAAACCGTTTGAACTGAAATTCTCGTAGCACTTCCCTGTTGATCGCTTTCTTAAATTTGCCCAAGATACTGCATGTGTTGAATGGCTTCCAGTATGAAGTATGAACTTGGAAAAATAATTCCAGGTTTTAACAAGAACTGTTAAACAGCCCTCTGCACTGTGGTCGTCTTGCTGCAGAACAAGGTTCCCACCTTCCTCTGAACGCAGCTTATGTCTACTGTAAAATGCCTAGCCCATGCCAATTCAATGTCTATTCTGTTTTTTGTCTGTCTATTCTTCCCATCAAAAGTACAGATGGGGCATTTGAGGAGAACTAGCCTCTTCTGGTAGCACCAGGTCATCTGTCTGGGTTACAGTAGTGATTTTAGGAGATTTTACATAGGAGTTTTCACCCACCAATTCTAACTGTAATACTGCAAAGATTAGATGGTGTTTTAGAATTTGGAACCTAAGCCAGAGCAGCCTATTTATTTTACTGTATGAACAGACTTTTTTCACACTTTTTGAACTATGGGTAAGCGTGAGAAATGATAAAAAGTTTAGGAATGATGGCTTAAAAAACTTTGCCTCCCAAACACGTCTTGTTTTACTCTAGTATTTCCCTCCACCCATGCTTTTATGTCCTCTTAACCTTATAAACTCTGAAGGAAATGGTTTGTGGGAAAATGTTTTCTAGCAGTGATGATGCGCTACATAAAAGAAGTCTTTTTTGAACTGCCTTGAGGGGATATAAAGTACGACAAGCATATGCAATTTTGCATAATCTTAAAAAAAAAAAAGTTAGTTTGAAGGTAGGCCAATGTGGGCTTTGCTCTTTGATTTTGTTATGTACATGTAAATAGGTCTTTATGTTTCTTGCTGTTTGCTACACGTGATGTAAGTGCACAGGTGTTTCTCTTTTTCTCTTTTTATTAATTTTTTCCATTCTTAAGAGAAATGATGTGGTACAGACCTCAACAAACTGTACAAAACCCCAGTAGGAAGGCCAGTTCTTTAGAAATGCCAGTAATTGCAGAGCAGATAGCATGACATGCAAATGATTATGTGAATTTCATCCACTTGCCAGCCTTTGGGGCCTTTCAAAGAGAAATTAGCAGCCCTTCAAACCCTGCAGACAAGGCTTTGTTCCCCAGATGGTAACGGAGGTTCTTTTCTTCCAGTCGATCTTGTCCAGATCTTGGTGGATAACCTCACCATCACCTGTTTCCTTAGACAGGATTTCTTCCTTTTCTAAAAAATACACAATAGTCATTTGGTTGTAGACCACAACAGCTTCAAGCAAGCACTGCTTATAAATCAGAAATCCCAGCCTGTAGCAAATATAATTAAAAAGAAGTGTTGGTTTTGCAGGCAGTTTTGGGTAAGTGATACAGAAGTCTGCTGCACAAAAGAAAACCATGATTTCATTCTCTTCTCCTCATCCCCAACATTTGTTCTAGCCATAGAAGACTTTTCAGAGGTAGAGTGGTTATCTTATCGAGCAGAGTAAAGCCTCAAATTCTTTTTTATAACGATTTCTGTGGAGACCAGTCAGACAGGGATTGGCGGCTGTAAAGCTGCCACAAGAGTCAGTAGGGATAGAGAGCTTCCAGGAAATTTTTGGATTAGATGCCAGGAGTGGAATTTCATTTATCAGTTCTAGAAGAAGAAACAAAGCTGAAATTGAAAAGCAGAGCAATGGGAGACATCAACCCAATAGAGGGTGATGTCAACACCTGCAGCCTGGAAGACAAGCCACCAGAGTGGAGGCAGGCTAACCTGTAGAGGTTATCATGTCCTCCGTCAGGTAGAGCTTTCCTTGGGATGAGTAGGAATTGCCAGGTTTTTGAGCACAGCAGCCTGTATGTCATTTTAGGGATAAAGGGAAAGGCAAGGTCTTTGTGCGGCTGCAAGTTGCGTGACCTTAAGACCAGCTCTGCTAACATCTTGTCAAGTTGGCGGCTACTGTGAATAACAAGAGGCACAAAGGACCAGTGCATGAAAAACCAGCCTTTGGGAAATGTTGTTGCAGATCCTTTGTGTGCAGAACTGAGGCGACTTCAGCTCCTCAGTGTCAGCTCATTGTTGTCTGGTGATATGCATGAGCAACTGCCACCAGTTTCACTAGCACTTGCAGGCAAATAACTGCAGGGGAAACCTGTCCCCTCCCTGCTATACTGCAGCTCTGGGCTGGGTAGGAGAACGGGTCATAAGGAAAGGCTGTCTGAAATCCTCAGCCTAACTTTAGGACTGGTATCAAAACTAATATCCATCTTTGTTAAGAAATAGCTATCCAACCCTTTTTTATTGAGAAATCAGCCCATAAAGCTATCCGTTTGATCCTGAAAGATGTGTTTTGATCCCACCTCCTTCCTCCCATCTGTTCTTTACGCTCCTGATAGCCACTGTCATGTTATATTTTCCAGGTACCAGTCCCAGGTTACAGCTTCGCTTCAGTGCCTATGGACTAGCCTACAAGAGCTGGCAGCCCTGAGCACAACCAGCTCCCCCCTGGCTACGAACCATCTCTCTGCAGCCGAGCAGCTTCTCTGATCATCAGCCAACGGCCTCACGATGTTGGGCCATGCAGCCGGGCTAAGCTAGAAGCATATTCCACATCACTACCTGCTGAAAACTTCAGGCTTGGCTGTGGGCATCTACACTTGCAGGAAGATTTCTGCTGACATAATATTTTGACAACAGTAAAAGCAAAATAGGGAGGCATCAGACACCAGGCTCTGCCAACTGCAGGTCAAAGTCCGTGCTAAATGAAGCATGGTCTGTGCTTCGAAAGCAGTGCAGAGCTGGCCAAAGAGGCAGGAAAGCCACGGAGAGAAAACAAGACCTTGTTGAATGAATGCAAATCAAAAGGGAATGCCAGACTGTGAGGTCTGTGTCTTTCTCATTACTCCCTAAAACATTTCTGTCCATATCATAATGGACAGAAAGGAAACACCAAACTGAATATATATAATGAGAAGGAGCTTAAACTGTAAAATGGTCATGGTTCAGTCTATTCAAAGCAAGGAGGCCTTGCTTTTTACCTCCTCTAAAGTAAACATAATCCCAGTCAGGTAAATT
>KZ506718.1:54286-64332 GCA_002844005.1 Limosa lapponica baueri | reverse complement strand
TATTTTTTTCTGTTTCTCTTACCATGCACTGATACTAGGCAGTCAGAAATGTCTAGCTTCCTTTCCCACTGTCCTTCCTCTTTCCTGACCTCCAGCATAAGAGGAAGAACCTACAAGGAAGCAAAACTGAAGAATGAGCACAGCTCACACAAAGAGATGCAGCAAGTTCCAACACCCTTCTTTAATGATACAACTAGATAAATTATATCACTTCAGACTGTTCTGCAGCAAAAGGACAGACAAGATTCAATTGTGATCATCAGGATGTTCAATCAGCTTTCAAAAACAGTGGAGTCCCAACAGCTGCCTTCATTATCACTACACTTGTATCTATATCAATATTAAAATTTCTGTATTTACACTTCTGCCAGAGGTCCTTCATATATAACAAGAAAATTTATGAGAAAGTATCTTTGGTAATATCATAAAAACGTTGCAAGGCCATCACATCCCCTTGCATTGTTTCATGCGAAAATGCAAATATTTTGGGATACAAAGTAAAACAGAAGAAACCTGCAGTTTTTCCCTTCTCTGTCTGTTACCATGCACTTTATCCTACTGTAACTATTTAAAGTCTAACTCAAAGCACAGTGAAGTTAGAGTTTGCTCAATGAAATAACCTTGTCTTATTTATCAGACTTCAAGTCACTCCCTTTTCATTTGAATATTCTGATGACCTACACAGTCACACATTAATGTCAGTTGAACTATTACAACTCATTTTCTCATACTGCTCATAGTGCTTTGCAGTGCAGCCAGAGCCCCTCAGCACACCAACAAAGTCAATTAAATGGACATTCTTTGCTTACTTACAAGATGTAGTTCAGCTATAAGGTTGAAGATGACGTGTTAGCCTTATCCTCTCCGTTAGCTGGCAGAATATCTAATTTTGGGAGGGTTAGTGTGGAAAAAATGTTGTAAAAAATTGCTCTCCATCACATAACACAAGTACAAAGTACCGTGACTGGCTTTTGTAAGGCTGGAAGATAAGCACTGGGCAGCGCCTGAAGGGTATTAGGGAAAACAAAAACCTGAAGGAAGTAACCAGTAGTTGAACAGCAACCAGCACTAGATGGCACACAGACAACGAAAATGTGCGCTAGTAAAGTAGTACTAGTGTTTTCTGGTTCACCTTGCGCTTTTTTTTCCTCTTTCATGGTATCAAAGCCAAGGCTAACAAGGAGAGTAAGCACTTCTAAGTCAGGCACTCCACAGTTAAACTTGTGCTTTCAAGTGTCCACCTCTCCAAAAGGTCTCCAGATACCTGCCTGAGGTGCCAGTGCTCCACAAGCCATGCACAAAGAGGCTGAAGTACCTCAAAATGGGCACCCAAAGATGCTTAAAATGCATGGTACTAAAGCTAGACACTAGTATTATGGTTGTTCTCAAGGTAATTCAGTCCTTCTTCTTGTCTCCAGCTTGCTTTCTGTGTCCAGTCTCTCACAAATTTACACCCTTCCCTTCTGAGGCTTGCTCTAGCTATTCACCTCATCTTCATTTCACCAGCCCTCCTCTAGCAAAACCATCCAGACTGTCTACTTCTATAAATCTCCTGCATAAAAACTGTCACATGCCCAAGCTCCAGCAAAAGAGGTCTTGCACACCAGCTCACATCTGGGACTCTAATTGCCTCCGTGGAGATCAAGAACACTAAGCACCTGCTAAACTTGCTCTTAAGAGGACTTGTATGGCCTCCCATCACTAACCTCAGGCCTTGTGTCCTCATTCACAAAGAGATTTCTTGGAAAATTACCTTTTTCTTGGGTAAACTGTTTTCTCACAGTCCAGTTTCATTGCCACCCTACCTCACTGGGTAAGCAGAGATATGCCAGTGGTGGTGGTGCAGCCAATGCACAGCCAGGCAGGCTGAGGAGGAGCAGGAGACACTGACCATCCTCCCCCAGCTGCTGCCACAAGGACAGGAAACAGTGAACCCTTGGGTCCTCCTCCTGCCTTCTTCCTCCAGAATGATTAGTCCTCAGTAACTAGTGTAAACTTTTCACATAGTTACCAGGGAGAAAGACAGAGGAAAAAGGGAAAGGTAGAATCAATGCTCTTTCCTTGGGCCTCCTCACACTCCTGAGAAATGTATTTCAAGAATTTATTCTGCGCTGTGGGGGAAGGTGGAGGAGGAGGCACTTTTTGAAAGCAGCTGTTTTAGGAAACACTAAGCACAAGGATGCATTTGAAATGTGACCCTGACCTACTCTGTGCTTCACATTTTGCAGGAAAATGCTTTTATCCACTGCACATCCACAGCTTTTAGCCCTTTCCTTAAAGAAGGGGTCTGTGACCTGTCTTTGAAATAGCTAAGCAGGGACCATTCTTTTCCTTTTAAAACACAGTTGAAAGGGGAGATGATGAAACAGCGTTGAATAAAATATGAATCCTTGGAGCAGAACTCAAGCTATCCATCTATCATGTAGTGCCCTACTCATGAAGCTATGTTCCTACTCCTGTTATCTTACTGGCCCAGTGAATCTTGAGTTCATTTCTGTACAACAATTTAGATTCAACAGGATGGCTGAAGAGCACTGCCCATGTATATATCCCATTAACTACAGACACCTAAACTAGGCAAGAAAATGGGGCATGTGGGTCTCAACTCTGTAAGACAGGAAAGAAAGGTGAACATAATTCTTTTGCAATTACAGGCTACTACATATAATGGAAATGGTAGGGTAAGACTAACTTCCTTTTAAAGGAAAATGACATCTCCTACTGGATTTTGTCCATTCTTTCCAGTTCATAAGGCACTTAACTAGGTGGAATCCCTTTTCAGATTTAATCACAGGATTATCTAATTACGAGATCTTGAATGTGAAGACCGTCAAACCTAAGCTATGGACAAGGCTGAGTAAATCTCAGCTCTTGCAGAGGAGGGAAAAGAAACATGCTGAAGTATAATCAGTTGCAGCTACTCTCTGAAAGCCAACAGCAGTCAAAGGGCCGGCATCCAGATCCTGACACACAGAAGGAAAAGCATGAGCTCATGGCATACTTAAGGTCACAAAAAAAGAAAGAACTGAAAGAGGGAAAATATATAAGAAAAATGTCATGAGCAGTACAACTTTTCAGGTTTCTTATGAAGTAAGTGTGGTCCAGCAAAGCAAGTATAATCTGAAGTGTGGGTTCACTAGTTAATACATTAAGTAAATTCTTGGTTCAAAATTCCGCTGGGAACAATAGTCATTAGGCGCTGTCACCTACTGAAGATGGTTATGAAGGATCTTAATAGAGGAAGAAGCTATTAAACATTTCATCTTAATAATACTTATCTGCTGTCTCATGGTCTACAAAAGAGACGTGAGATTTTTCCATGATAAATTTATCTCACAGAATTCCTACTTGCTACAGAATTTTTTCCACTTGTCTTTTTTGCCATTTGACTCCATACGCTCTGGAAGCATTTGTTGCCGGAGAGGAAAAATATATTATTTACTGAACGAAACCAACAGTTCATGTAGTTTTATGCCCTGTCGTTGGTGGTGGTCTATATGAGTTACCTGACACAGAATAAGATGGAAGAGGTACAAGAAATTCTAAGTAAAAATTCTGAATAGCAGGCTCAATAAGAAAATTCTGACTTAAGCTCAGGATGAATATGCCCTGAAAGAGAATGATTTATAAACATTTAAATATTGTATCCCCCTAATATTTGTCAGTTCTTTCCAATTTTAGTTCTGGTAGTTGGATAATACTGAGACCATTTCAACTTATATATTCCTAAATGATATTTCACTCCTGTACTGCATTCTCCTAGTTCACCAGCACACGAGTTAAATCGATTGAAAACCGGCTGCTTTCCATCTGCTACCAACAAATGTGATCTAATACATTAATTACATTAAAACCCTATCATTGAAGGGTTTTTTAATAACATGCTAGAGAATCATTACCACCAGTTTTTCCAGTTAAACTTATTTTGGCTCAGTCTGGTCTAATATTTCAAACCACCCTAACTACAGTCTGCATTTGAAGAGCAAGCCATTAGCTTTTTGTTTAACAGCTCGCTCTCTGTTTCAGTTTAGATTCCCAAAGTCAGATGCAATTCCCTCATGTTGCCTCCCTTCTTCTTGACTGCTGTGATCAGATAAATTTCCCCGTGACCACCTCCTCCTCCTGAAATAGAAATGAAGCATAGATTTGTAATATAAGCAGTAGGTCTTCATACTGGTTAGCCCAACATAGGCAGCCACATGAATGTTTTTGCATCCTGTTCAACATTAGTGTGCGGGAGAACTGATTTCCCCTCACGCTTACTTCCATTCTTCTGGAATTGTGAAAAAAATAAGTGGCCTCGATTAGGTATTTTGTCAAATAAGTTTTGATGAGATGCTTAGCTGGAAGGATATTTGACTAGTTCTGCATCTGTGCTTTCCACTAGAAACAGCTCATCAGTTTAGCTCGTATATTTCAGGAGGAAGAGCAGGATGAAATGTCATGAGGCTGTATTGGATTATATGCAAGGTTTACCGACCTAATTCACTTTCATTTTTCCTTTTTTTTTTTCCCTCTAGAGCAGTATGCTTCAGTAAACCTGATATCTGACTTTCATAACTATTTTGAAAATTATAAATACCTCTTGTATGAAGCTCTATGAAAAGTCATTGCATCACAAGCCTTACAAAGAGATGCTGAAAAAAAATCTTTCATTAAAAGTCATTAAGTGCTAAATGAATCTACAAAACCATGCTCAGAGACCCATATATTGCCTGGATGGCGAATAAGATATATAAAGTTTGTGGCGGGCAATCTGTTATTTAAATGGAACATTAATGTAATAGAAAGTATCTGCTTGTATCAGCAAGACTACCATCATAAACTTTACAGAGTAATCTCTTGCTGTTAATAGCATTTCACAGGAATCACCACAGACAGCACAGAAAACATATCAACTGTAGCAATATACAGCAATACCCAATGGATAGTCCTTTCTCTTACATGCAAAATTAGAGAGGGCACTATTTAAAAAGGTCAGCACTCGAATTCAATTCTGGATCCCAGATCCCCAGAATATGAGGGTAGGATACCAATCTGATCCATATTTTCCATTTTATCTACAAAAAATTGAGAACTCGCCAACACTGAGATCTGGTACTAAGTATATAAGGAAGGAAAAAATGTTCTCAGGGGTGGAGTATGGTTTCTTCCCCATTATGTTAATGATATGGAACTTAAGTTATACTTAATGGTTTAAGATGTGTAAATTCAATTGAAGTTTTTGAGTCAAATCCTTAACTAGTGTAACCCAAATATAGCTCAGACTTAAATAACACCAAACAAACAATATGAACTGCCAGGGAGTAAAACCAATCACAGCAAAAAGAAACAAACTACTTAACTATGTCATTTCACTGACTAAATAAAATATCAGGTTTCAGTAATTTTAGCAATAGCTAGGCTTCAAGTAGCAGTTAGCAAGATGCTTCAAAAAAAAATATTTGTTATTCTCTTGGTGCATGAAATTGATGATTTTTTGTCTTGATATTTTGTTTCATCTCCTGCAATACCCAACCACGGAAATATGTGACGTCTATTGGGCTTCATTTAGACTTCATCAGTGAACGGTGGATAAGGGCTTTTCTGACCACCCTGATGTTGGAATTCCTTTCTGTTTTCCTGTCTCCATATCCCAGTACAAGTCTGTGGACTCTTCACACTTAAAAACCACTGCGATTCATAACACAGACATTTCCCTTCCTTTCTCACCTACAGGACCTAAACAATATGTATTCAGCATGTTCAAGCAATGAAAGAGGAGAGGAACTCTCCATAAACTCATTAGAATATTTATTTAGATACTGCACAATCCAGATCAAAAAGCTTCATCACATTATAAAACTTGGACCTGTCAACCCTACCAGCAGGACAGTATCCCACTGGAAACCCCAAGGCAAGTGATTCTCAATCCTTCCTTGTGAAGCTCTTTGCATAGAATAAATAAAAAATATTTGTCGTTAGTTTGAGATAGATTCTTGCAATTCATATGGGATAAAAGCAAAATGAATTCAAGTCCTTGAAGAAATTAATATTTGTTTCTTAAAGGTAGAGACAAGCTGGGGAGGGCCAATAGAGACAGGGAGCTCCCCAAAGGCACCGACATCTGGTCTGTCCCCTCTGCTAGCCTTTCCCTACCACTTAGATGTTTTGCCATTTCTGCATGCTAACTTTCATAAATCAATTTTTTCGGTAAATATTGGACCCAAGAATTGGGTGACAGAATTTATAAACTTATCTCTGGGTTGTGAACCTGTCTAGCCCTCTGGGTATAAAAAGTTAGGAATTATGTAGGTTAGTACTGCAGAAACAAAAATCCCCTTGAGAACCTGCCCTCAATGTCTCAATTCTGTGTTGCCTGAAGAAGGGCATGGGTCAGGTTATTCTACAGAACAAAACATAATAAAAACAATAATTTTTTTTTGCCATGTAAATCACCACTGCCTGAGACAAGAAGCAAATTGTAATCTCTAATTGCAGGTTGTCAGAACCAAGTATTTTTCCCAGTTCAGTGTAATGGGGAACAGTAGTGACAAACTGATAAAATACCTAAAAACGTGACTTACTGTCACCTTTTTCTGACTTTGAAAAGACTGAAAAACCTTTGTCTTATTAATAGGGCATACTTTTTTAGAAGTACAAAGCACATATTTGTCCAGAATATTTCTAGATTAGATTTCAGGACAGCCATAAATCTACATTAGAAAATACCTTGGCAAGCAGCTAAGGTTTGATTGTACAAAATGCTGCTGAGTAATACTTAGCAGATTACGCTGCAATTATTTTAAAGGCTAAAATCTAATCTGATCAAAAACAATTCAGCTGAACTTTGTGGAGGAAAGGATAGACAGGTGGGCCACTTGAATGACATCTTTACTTTTTTCTAGGATTTTCAGAAATATGGCTGTAATGTGAGCTCGTACTCCAAAGCCACTGCGTGCTTGGAAAAGCCATTTATAGTAAAATTTTAACAAGCACACTGATGACTTAGGAACCTAAATTCCCTTTTTGAAAGTGAGGTAGGCACTGACAAGCTTAACTCTTCTAAAAATATAAGTGACTCAACCCCATAATTCCCCAACTCTCATGCACATAAGCAATGTAAATTAAGCTCTTTATCTTTTAAGGAACAGAATTATTGCAAATGGAAACTATTTTTCTACTGATATTCAAGCTAATAAGGAGACTATGTATACATTCTACAGACTCTATTTTTATGTCCGAATTTGAAATTATTTCATCTTGAAGTTGGTTAAGGGTAATTTTTTTCCATCTTGCAATTTGAGCAAGACCAGTTCCATAGCTGTGGGCAGTTTGCAGTAGACTTCTCAAAGAGCATCAAAACCAAATCAGAAAATACAAATGCTTACTACGAAAATGTTTATATTTAGAACAGGGGCAAATATTTTAAATAGTTATTTCCATTGGAAGGGATTGCCATTAAAGGAAGAAGGTGGCAATGCATGTGCTTGCACCTCTTCCTAGCTGGGAAAAAGAAAGGCAATTTTACTTTCCTTCTACAGACCCATTCTAGGTACTCTGCCAAAATCTCAGCACAGAATTGACACTCCCCTTCTGCCAGGTAAGGGAAGCAGTGCACCCAAACCCATATTTCCTTCCATTGCCATGCTGTGTGATAAATGGTCCAACTTGCTGCTTCCTTCGTGGAGCTGCCTGTTGGGGACCTGCCTTTCAACGCTGCTTTTTCCTTGCATCCAGAAATATCTTTGGTGCCTTAATTTCTCAAGAGGATTTTCCATCATTTATATATTTAAAAAAAAAAATCCCCAGACATTTTCTAGCATTCAGCAATCTGCTGAGCTTTGGAGCAGATGATTACTTATTTGAGCACAGACTTTCCTTTTTCTTCATTTTTGTACTTTGCACAATAGGGGCCTAATTATATTAACGGTCCTTTGCCTCTAAAGTCTGTAACTTGAAAGGGTCATGTCAGAGATTTTTCAGCGCATTTCCATCTGTGCCAAGCCTCTAACCACCTATTATTCCAAAAAAAATAAATCCCCTAAAGCACAACAACATTTTAGGATCTAGCAGATCACTAAGGATCTGCTTGAGACAATAATATAAATATATTTACTCACAGAAACCAATTCGGTTCTCTGAATTCACATTTTGTTTCCAGACAGTATCAGATAACTTGTCTAAAAGAGCTGCATTCATCTAACCTGTTGACAATAAGCTTTTCCCATTTCATATAACACATACGTTGTGATAAACTAATACCAGTATTCATACCTGAATTTGGAAGATAGAAAATTAGGACACAATATTTGCAAACTGAGCACCAAGGTACTTAGGCATAAAAATACACAGTAAGGGATCTTAAACTTGTAAATAAATGTAATTGAAGAATATTCCTGAGAGCAAGTGTGAAAAAAACCAGGTTGTCAATAGTATATTTTAAATCAATGAGCTGCTGTAGTATTGGAATTTAGTGATTCTCGTGCCCTTTCTGACATTACAGTGCTTGCCATGCTTGCTTTGTCTGATCAGAGCCTGTAATCTTTGCTGTTGCTATATTTCAAGCTGCTGATGAAACAGCCTGAGGAAGACTGGAAATACCTCTTTGAAATGCACAGCAGGACTTCTCAAAAGTGAAACAAGAAAACTTTGAGAAAACTCTGCTGCAGAACCAAAAGCAAGAGAAAACTATGAGCATAAAGACATTTTGACATCTGGGAAATGCTCAGATAGGATTAAAATTGAGGGCAAAAAATTGCCTAAGAAAATAATCTTGTGTGGACAAGAGTCTCTGCACAGATGTAAGATTCTCCCAACTAAAAGTAAATATCTATCCTTTATTGTTTTTTTCCCCCTCATGTGTATCCAGCTCCTTCAATTACAGAAGAATAACTAACCTTGATTCTTTGTCGTGGTCTACATTGGGAAATATAATGGTCATTTTACATTTCAATTAAAGAAAGTCACTTGGTGAAAGTACACAGCAAAATTTTTGTGTCTCAGATGAAAGGCAGGAGGTTGGGGGAGCAGAAATCAATGATAATCTCAAATTGATGATTTCATGGTACAGAGACAAGTAGGAAGCCTTCTGTAGCATCATGCTACCAGAAAAATACGACATTCTTTCTCACAAGGTTTTGCTAATATTTTATTGTTGGTGACATTTCTGTGAGTACCCTGTGTGCAAAAGATGGAGCATCACACTACAAAGCCTGTCATGAAAAGCAATCCCAACCTTCGTTGATTTCATTTAAAGGTAGCAACGTAGCAAAAAACTGAGCAGAAACCCAACACTCTCCTTTGCTATACATGGAACTTCCTTGGCAAGAATAGTGCTCTAGAAATTTTCTTTCCCTCTTTCTCCTTTTGCTACACCTGTAAAAGTAGATGATTGCCAGCGTGCAGCAATCAGTAGTGCTTTGTAAAACACATGATAAAACAAACCTGCTTGTGATAGCAGATAGCTGGAACCTGTGATGTAGGGACTTTCCTTCAGTGCTGCTTCCCTATAGATGGCCATAAAGTATTTCAAAAAGGAAGCCTTAATATGTTTTACTTATTTTTATATGTATTTAAACAGAAGAGGTTTAAAGTTTCAAGTCTTGTGACCCCCATCAAGAAAAATTTCAATAAAACAGGAAAAGAACTTGTACATCCTGAATGGTGTACATCCCCAGTAGATAAATTACAACTTAGCACTTCAGAGTAGTATTCTGAAAAGGCAATGTTTTGTCAATGCCACTTACAGCCAAACAGAATGACAAAGCATCCAGGACAGTACCTGCAACACCCTCCTCTCCAACAGCTGGTCCTTACCCAGGAACAGAGGCCGATGGCACACAGATACTTGTCAGCTTTGTGCAGCAGAGACCATCTTGATCTTCTGTGGATTTTTATTATGCCACACCGAGCCTAAGGCAGTCTCACTTCACAACTGAGGCTCTGGAATTCTCTGGTGCAAATATAAATAAACAAGCCCACCAAGTTGCACTGCACACAGCTCTGACATTTTTCACGGCCTTGTCCAGAAACAGAACATGCTCTGTATACGAGAGTCAGTGTTC
>KZ506718.1:40217-52165 GCA_002844005.1 Limosa lapponica baueri | reverse complement strand
TATTTTCACTTCATATATGCACAGTTTCATATGTTTGTGCAATCACTGTGATTTCCACAGAGTCCCTCACCAAAACAGCTTGCCTGGCACCATGTGCACGACAACAGATGCCCATGCTAACCATGACAGATAATCTGTGAGGAAGAGCGACCTTCGCCCCTGTGTGAGAGATCCAGGGTAGCATCCAGACTCTGCCCATTCCTATGCAGATGGACAACGTTTTCTTGCTCGAGTTTCTGCCCACGAGGAGGGGATTTTAAGTAACGCCTGCTTTATCTGCACAGCTACACTTGGGGTGCACGACGGCATTCCCACACGACCTGGAGGGCCTGGCAGCCGGGGCTGGGCCAGCCGCAAGGCACTGGGCGCCTCCATGGGGATGGGGATGGGCCAAGGTCAGGTTGGGACATCAGCCAGGCTTATCTCAGTGGGACCCATGGCCAAACAGGGCAGGGGCAGGCAGGGCTGATGGTGTCCTCAGCCCTGGCAAGTTTATCTGGTGTTTTCTGGGTCCTCCTGCTTCAACATTCCTCCCAACTCTCAGGTTTCTCTTCTTTTCTGCATTTATAAAGGGAAAGGAAAGGAAGGGCAGCGATCTGAACATCCGGGCTCCCACGCAACACGGAGGCAGGTCTGCATCATGGTGAATGCAGGGCTGGTTCTTGATTATTAAAGCTGATGGCTAAAGACTGTTAGGTCTCCTTGCCTGCCTAGTATGCAAATTAAAAACTTTCCTATACCACCCCCAGAGAGCTTAAGCAAACCCTGAAGTGGATTAAGCAGCTAAGAAAAGGAAAATTTCCTAAATATAGCAGGATGGAATGAATAAAATAGCTTTTAAAAATATGAATCAGAATCCCAAAGAGCCCACGTGGCCCTTTAACTGTACCATGTCTAGGTTTCTCTGGTGCCCAACCAAAGCCCAGATATTAACATCTCATAATCAGAAATTTTTAGCACTTGTTATCTCATGTCACAAACTTGTATTGAAAAACATATTTCAGTAGTCATGCTTAAAGCTGCCATTTTGTTTTCACTGCAAATATAATTTTTTTAAAATATATGAAAAAATAAAAGCATGATTATGTGGAGAGAGTATGCAAAACTATTTCCAAAGTCCCATAATTAGTTTCCATAGGAAGATATCAAGTACCTGAGAAATAACACGATAAAATAGATATTTAAGTCATTGGAAGGTTTGAGTTCTGGCAGGACTGCTTTCACTTATTACAAAAAGAATAGAACAAATTTCCCCAAATGTTTAATGTCAGTACTTGCAGTTCTCCTTTCACAACAGCAGGAGAAAAAAAAATTGTCTAATGCCCAAAAATGACATCTGCGAAAAAAATCTGTGCTAAAAAGGATGAAAAGAACATCTAGTACAATTTATTCACAGAAATGCCCTTAACAGACTAAATTTACAGCATAAAATCCCTTTTCTACCCAGTTTGTATAATAAAGAATATTATGCTATTGATATTAGTGTTAAAGCAGCTCTGTGTGGTACAGTAAATCAGACTCATGCTATGCTCAGCAGATGGACAGATTTCTGCTACATGCCAGGGACCGTATCAGTTAGCCATCTGAGAAAGTCTTATCAGCACATTCATCCCTGTCACCTAACTTTCATTTAAGGGCACCAATAAAATCAGTATAGCCGAGATTTAAAAGCACCCACATCGCCAGAACATTCTTGTGTCACACAGCCCATCTCAGATAGCCCTCGCCATAGATTCAAAACTGGTGCTGCAGGCAGAGAGCATGAGAGTGAATCCAAGTAGCAGCCATCTTCCCAGAGCAGCAGTTGAAATTTCACTTGAGGCGGCACATTGTCGAGTCAACCAAATTAACATTTTCACCATTATTGACACTACAAGATTTATTACTCCCTGTTCAATTTAAAAAGATCCCCCAGGGAAATTTTTAAGGGGTGCTTGCTTTATTAGTTGTTATTGAGTTGGACCATTTGACAGCTTGTGGGGAATGTCTGAATAACGAAATCCTTGCTAGAAAGAGATCAAGAGACCCCTGGTGACTGATACGGATGACATTGATTTGATTTTGGCATGATGCATTTAGTTTCCATTGTTAAAAGAATATAGCAGCTTAATTTATAGAATGAATAGTAACTATATGAACCGTATACACAAAGGAGTCTGACTAGGGCTGTGAGAGAACCTGGAGCCCTACGGCCCACAGAGCTCTCGCTCCCCCAGAAAGCAATAAATTTCAGCAACATTGGTACATAGAGCTGGGTTACTGTGGGGAGGAAGCAGTAGAGCTGAACCCTACAACTTCTACGCTTGATATTCACAGAAGCACTCCATTTATATATTACAGTGGCTGTGGGGTGGGGAGAGAAGGAAAGATGGGAGAGGAAGATTTCTATCTATGAATAACTTTTTTCCAGTGTAAATATAAAGAAACCAGGAAACATTCTTGTGTAAGAAGGATGCTGAAACAATGGAAGTGCTCTGGCAAATATACACACAGGGTGAATGAGAGTCGTGGAGTCATGCAGCTTAAGAGGTATTCTTGGTATTAAAATACAAAACACAAGGCTAACTAACAAGTAACAAAACACAAGGTTAAGCACTGATAACACTGGAACTACTTTTTCCAAGGGATTATGAGAAAAACAGAGAGAGTCTAGGAAAGCGGAGACAGGAAAGACTGGGGAATGAATTCACCCAGACACTAGAGCTTTTATAGAACTATGCACAAAGACACCAGCTTCCTCTAATATGCTGATAAGAAGAACTTTTAGAAAAGCAGGAATGCATCAGGCTTACATGATTACATCACCAGCATTGTTTGCTAATTGCCATAACCCATAAATCAGTAGTCGAAAGTTGTATTGCTGCTGTCAAAATGGCTTTCACTTTCCAAAGAAAGGGTTGGTGAATATTCCTGTTCCACTAAAAAACAATAGGTAGTGGAGGGACATAATGTACTCAGAGATGGTTGAAGTCAGCTTATCTGATTTTAAACTAAAAACTGAAGACTTAAAATATGTCCTTAAAAAAAAATGCCTCAAAAATTCTGAGGTATTTCAATTTCAGATGAAGTCTCCGACGTATAGGCAGCAGCTATACGTAATTCTAGACTGAGAACTGCATTAAGATACTTTTCTACCATGGTTCCAAAAATTCCCTAGCCTCGTGTATTTATTTTCCACTCCCTAGTCCCCAGCGAAAACATAGTTGTGGCAACCTGGTTGATCATCCCTACAATTCCAACCTGCAACGACTGAGAGCCTGAAAAATTACCATATGAAGGAAGCAAAGGGTTTTTATTCAGTCTTGTGAGCATTTGGGTGCATATCAGATCTGAATTGTCTAATCCTAGCGTTCATCCGAGGCTTAATATGAATCGATCATTAACCCCACATCTGTGCTACATACTGGGCTTTGGCAAAAACGTGTGCCAGGCAAATATTCAGATTATACAAACCAAAGGAAGCCTGGAATCTGTTTCCCCAAGCACACCAAGGTTACTCAGCAGGCCTTTGGCCCACTGTTTTTCTACCCATCTATACTTTTCTGTGTACAGCTACTGTAATTATACTTAACCCTCTCTGTGTAACATATGCTAATGTAATTTTCTGTACTGTGTTTGAGTCATCCATAATTCACTCCTGCCTTTCGAACAGAAAGCTTTATGCCTGTGGGGCTGAAACACACAGTTGGTTTTCCAATATGCCAGATGAATGCCCAAACCAGTGGATTACACTCAGCTTCCTTAACCTTGACTCTGTCGTCAACAAGTCTATAGAACAAAACAGTTTTAATAGCAAGATATTCCACGAGAGTAGGGGTTATTCACAAGCAATAGCTCTAACTCAACATTTCTGGTGATCTGGAATTTCTCCATTGCCACATTAATATCCTTGTCATTGACCTATGCAATTACCTTGTGCTAATTTTCTCTTGTTTTGGCCAAAACAAGACAAATCCTTATTTCTAAAAGTATCAACTTTAAACGATTAATATTAGCTCTTGAAAATCAGCATTGGACTCTCAGTTTGAATGATATGTTTCTCGTTTCTGGTCTGAGACCAACAAAAATCCGTGACTATAAATCTCTAAACGGTGGCTAAAATAGACAGAAAAATTATTGCCAGGTGTTCCCTAAATGAGACCTCTGCAGATCTTCCTAACTAGTCTGCTTACAGGAGGAGCAATTCAAGGGAGCTCTGTGAGGTACTGCAGTGCAATCCCATTCCTTACACACTGCTGTATGCTGTGAAAGCCAGAGACAAGGCACGGATACTTCTTGAAAAGCATTTAACAATGAAGGAAAGGAAGAACACACTTCTTCACGTTAAACCAAATCAAAATACCGTGTTCAAGAACCTAGCCACAGATGACTAAGCCTGGCAAATTGGATGATCATATTATAGTGAGCTACAGCCATGGGTATCATACGGCAAGAAGTACCCCGCAACCAAGGAGCAGCACGTAAGATCAGCCTCAGTGAAAGAATGATTGATTGCAAGCAAAGAAGAAAGAAATTACACAGGATAGCTTTTTCTGGGGACAGTATTCTTCTTTGTGGTCTTTAAACCCAAGACAGAGCCTCTGGGAATGTAAGATGCTAATTTAAAAGAAATGAAAATGATTTCTAACTTGTCATACCAAACCCTTATATAAAAGCATTTCCATTCACTGTGTAATGCCTGCAATGCCTAAAGATCTTCTCAATTATATTTGTTTTCTGGTTGATTCTCCTCATCTAAGAAAGAGATACATTGCTGTCTAAAAATGAATGCTTCTGACAAGCTTTTTCTCTTTTTCAATGACATTATAATAGTAACAAAAAATCTTGATCCATTAACTCTAGTGCAAATTTTGTCTGAAAATGGATAAACTGAACATTTCAGGATTAGGTCCATAGAATTACACCATCATTAGATTCAAATAGGTAAATGTTTATTCACTGTGAGTGATATCGTAAAACTTCCAAAGGGACCGTGCTGCGAACAAAGGATGACGGTATCAGCAACAGCCCACAGCTGTCTGATGCTGAAACATTTTATACATTCAAATGTTAAACGTCAAACACTTGCAGACAAAGAGACAGGGATGCATTCAGAGGTGACAGAACATGCTTGCTGCTCCCCAAGGGTAGCTGCTGGACATCAGGAGACTACTGTGACAGCATCTATCCCCTGAACCAGCAGGAAATCTAGGAAGCAAAAGGGAGAATACGTGGCTGTGCAAGGAAAGCAGAAGGCGAGCCATGGAAGCAGCAAAAATCCTGTACTGTTGCCATATCCTCATTTCCTTCTAAAGGGAAAAGCACTGAAACTCTGAGAAGAGGAAAAGATAGTCTGAGCTGGCTGGGAAGAGAATGACAGATGAACCTGAGGGTAGGAGGGAAGGCTGATTAGGGAAGGAATGGAAGAAAGGGGATATCAGAGCTGAGTGGAAAGGGAAAGGACCTGGAGGTGGGTAAGAAGAGCTAGGTAGCACCAGTGGGACAGGAAGAGTGAACTGAGGTGGAGAACACAAAGTTTAGGTACATGCCAGAGGAATCCTTGGCAAAAAAGAGTTTGGCAATCACTGACATAATACACTGTACACAATACGGCAGTAAACCTACATGAATTATTATTCAGATAATGCATAATTTTAACTCTGTGTAGAAGTGTGAGAATGTGACAGGAAAAGAACAAAATAAGAGCTACTAAGTGTGAGGGGAGGGGAGAATTTGTTTTTCTCCCCTCCCATTCTCAAGAGGGGAGAATTTTTTTTTCTCGGGTTATGATTTTTACATACAGAGAAGAAAACTTTTTCATTCTGAAATATTAAGAAAAACAATTTTAAAAAGTAAAAGTCTCCATTAAAAAAGAGTACCTTCTGGATTAATATCTTGTTATTTTGTTTGTCTTACCTGTTACTTTTCCTTCTCCCAACTACACTTTCAACATCTGGATCTGTATTCTAGATGTATATGCCTAGTGATCCCTAGCTATTGAGGATATCCGTCACATATAAGTACCCCCACCCTGCCAACTCTGGTTTCTAAGTCTCACTCAGGCTCTGTACTGGGAGGTATCTGTATGTGTCTCTCGCGATAAGAAAAAGGCCTGACTTCTAGACATATCCACAACACAGCAGACCAACTGGAAGGTGGTCTGCAAGTGAAGATCCTAAAGGACAAGGCTGACTAAACCACATCAAAGTTTTGAATTCACAAGAGTGAAAAAATAGAATTAGCAGGAAAACAGGTTAGGGTTTTATACCTGGGAGCTATTAAGTTGTACCTGAGGTAGTTCAGGTTTTAAGATAACCTAGACAGGTACAAGGTGGGAGAGATCAAGGTACAAACTTAGGTAGGAGAGAAGAACTAAGCTAAAGTCAGGTTACTCTGGCAGGAGTTAAATACAACGCTATTACCGACTGTAAAACAAAGGCAATTGTGAATCCCCTACCTCCTCCTGATTCCTGCTGGTTACTTTGCATTTTGAAACAGCAAAACAGGGCTCCAGCCAAGCTGTTTGCTTGGATTTGGCTCAGATATGTCTACACCCCGCTGAAACAACTGATTTCACTGGCAAATTGATAGACGCTTGAAACCTATCAGTGAAAATTATTTGCTGCACAAAGCCAAGCTCACTTGCCCAAGTTCACAACAGGTGTAATAAAACTAAGGGAAGTCCCTGGCACATTTTCTTACAACTCACCCAGGACCCTATTTCCTGACATACCCCTCACCTGCTAGCTAAGCAGCTTCTGAGATGTACAGTGTAAAAACAGGGAGCAATGTTCCTGTTGGTAATAATTTTATCATTGCAACTTGAATGGACAGATTATCACTGGACTGTTTTGATCAAACATAATGATGTGTAGTGACAAAGAGAATCATAGAATCATAGAATGGTTTTGATTGGAAGGAACCTCTAAAGGTCATCTAGTCCAATCTCCCCTGCAATGAGTAGGGACATCTTCCACCAGATCAGGTTTCTCAGAGCCCCATCAAACCTGACCTTGAAAGTTTCCAGGGATGGCACATCTACCACCTCTCCGGGTAACCCGGGCCAGTGTTTCACCACCCTCAGCATAACACATTTCTTCCTAATATCTAGCCTAAATCTTTCGTCTTTTAGTTTAAAGCCATTACCCCTTGTCCTATCACAATAGGCCCTGCTAAAAAGTTTGTCCCCATCTTTCCTGTAGGCCCCCTTTAAGCACTGAAAGGCCGCAATAAGGTCTCCCCAGTACCTTCTCTTCTCCAGGCTGAACAACCCAGAGCAGTTAATGACACTGCTTAACCCACCACTGTCTGGGCCTGGTTTTTATCTGGTGAAAGGGTCAGTGTTAGGAATCCACACAGGGAAAGTTTTAATCTAGCTTCTCTTATGATATGCAGTCATGGTGATTGCACTCGATGCACCACATAATCACGGTGGGGAACATAACTGTGTTTTAGAGTTTCTTGTGAGAGAAGAGCAATAGAAAAAATCACATAATTCCATGTCCCAGCTCTAAAAACAAAGAATGAGACCAACAAGAAAAAAATTAGTGAAAGCTTATGGGAGATGTTTGAAATGGGTTTCTCAAATTGTAAAAGAAGGGCTTATGAAGCAGTGTGGGATGCTGACTATATTTCAGGAAACGATACTACAAAAATTACTGGTCTTTGGAGGAGGAAGCTCTCTTGTATGATTTAGTAAGATGTACCATAGTAAAAGAATACTAATAATCAATTCTCCACTGTCTGGTAACACCGCTAAAAAGATTAGTGTTAAGAAAGGTTGATTAAAGCAAGTGCTGCAACTGCTGTTGACCCTGACAACGTATGCAATTGTGCTGAATTAGAGAATATGAGCCCCAATCTAGCAGCAAAGCATGATCTTGAAAATTAATTCAGAAAAAAGATTATCAGATGTCTGGTTAAAAAGCTTCATAACAGAAGAGTAAGAGACTTTAAATATGACTTCTGGGGCATGCAGATAGAAAACCAATGATAGACTCTTAAAACATTTCTTAAGGGCTGTGGTATGGGGATACTAAACCATAAGCAGACAGTCAGAAATATTATTTAAAAATAGAGTGGATGCTCGTAAGTGCGAGGTAAAGAGAAATGCTCTGCCTGTTTCAGCTTTCATTTCAGCATGGCAGGAAATGTGTGGGGAGGACATCAATTTTACAAACAGAAATGGAGGGACGAAGCTTAATAACATCATTACTTCGTGAAAGTACAAAGGAAATGAAGGGAAAAGCTGCAGCAGGCCAAGGCAAAGTTAGCTGATACAAATGGTGCCTCATTGGCTAATGATTGATAAGAGCAGTGATTACTGACAGTTTTAAAAAATGTCATTCTATTTTAATTTTCAATATGTCAGACCCAGGAAAATTAAATCACGTCAGAAGCCACAGACCTATTACTGAAAGGCCAATTTTTATGAAACTTTTCCTCAGTAATTTTAACGGAGAGATTAACTAACGCCTACTCCATTAACTTGAGTCAGACAAGTTTTAGGAGAACATCAGGCAAAAATGGACTAAGAACTGTTGTACTTACAGACACCTCACAAGGCTTTGCTTCTATTTCCAAAGATCGCTTGAAAATCAAAGAGTAAATGACCTTGATATTCATAGTAGCAATATCATTCAAGAATTCTATCCAAACATAGCATCACTTGTCTTAATTAACGTAGGGATGGATCAGGAAAGCAGGTGTTACCCCTCCTATGTAAAGTCACACTCAACTCCTCTAATGAACCCGTTAGAGCTGATGGGGCAGGTATTTAGAGTCAGACCACAACACTTGCAAATCCTGATGATGCTGCTTCTTCAGTAACCCACGAAAGGGCATGAAGGAAAATATGATCCCTGAGTCCTTGTGCAACTGACTGGTTTCAAAAGCCAGGCCAAAAAGTACTGTGTGTTTTATGCTAGGTCATTTCTTGTTTCACACACAATTTAAAACTGTGAAGCATGGACTATGCCTCTGACAAGCTGAGTATGATTGTGCTGGAAAACTGAGAAAACTGAGGACCAAGTTTGGTCCAAGAAAAGGAAAGGTTATTCTGGACTGAAAGGTGTAGCTTGAAAAAAAAGCAACAACAGGAGTCCTTGAAAAATAGACGTACTAATATATTTGCAGTACCAGAGTTAATGTACCAGAGCACACAAATATCACTTTCTCTCCTTTACAATACAGAGGTCTGCCAACAAATGTCTGTGTGTTCATCTTTTATATTTGCAGCTAAGGATAAGCCCAGTAATTTCAAGCATTTGACAGGGATGCTGACATCAGCTATCCTAGCAGACTGACTTACCTGAAGATTTAACTTACAATATATAGTTTCAGATGGTTCTCTTTATGTTCACTAATAGGAGAAGTAATGAATTCAACAATCAGAAGTCTTCACAATTAATACAGCAAGACTTGAGGATTTCAGAAATGATCCAATTAGTAATTACTGGATAAGTACCTACCATGGTATCTTCTTGCCTCTTTTCACATTTGAACTGACGTGTGAGCCAGTAGAACTTTTAAAGTGAGGGAAACAAGAAATGACAAATGAGACACTTCCTCATATATTATGCACTTGAATGGATATCCAAGAGGGCATAGTTAGAAGGCACCACTAGTTTTTCTTCTGATAAACAATGAAATTTACAATTCATAAGAAGAACTATATTATAGACATAGCAACGATCTCGAGAAAAGAGATTTGACTTGTATTAGAGATGACATAGTTCCTCTTACGAATTCAGCGGTTTGACAGGAAAGGAGAATTAATATTCTGAGAGGTAGCCACCAAAAAAGTGTTCAAATAGCAGATTTGCTCTACAGAAATTACAGAATTATGCACTGGCTTATTTGTGTAACACTTCTGTTTTCCTACAGCAAAAAAAGAAATTATATTTTTGGCACTCATAGGCCTCTTTGAAACCAGATGAAACAAAGCAGCACCTTGCATTTTGAGAGCTTTCATCTATTCCTCTGAAATTTTAAATATACTTCCCATGAACTTCCCTATGAACGTTTAAATTTGATAATTACTTTTTTCTTATTTATTGCATCCATTTTCTTCACTCTCTTCTTCACAGGCTTTGCCTTTCCCTATTTAGAATGTGTCTTTAAGTTATTAGATCATATTGATTTCGTCCTACTATTTATATTTCTTATCTTACTTTTAAAATACCAATTTTTAGATACATAATTTCTGCTTAAATTTGTGACTTTTACTTTTTGCCTGATCCTTCTGATTCTGTTTGATGTGGCTGAGGGTGCCAGTGCATTTCACGGCTCCTGCCGCTCCTGGATGCTCATCGTGTTCACAGAGCTCACACAACTGATCTGTATGCCCAGCCTGAGCCGCGGCTGGGATGGACAGGCCAGCTGGGGCAGCCCTGACAACTCCACACGAGGGCTCCCCTGGGTGGGGAGATAAGTGCTACATTATCCAGACAGGATCTGGGGTAGGGATCAGCTAGGGCTAGAGACTGGGGAAAGGCTGGAAACCATACGGTCACTGTATCTCACACAGTCGCGTGGAAAAGCTGGGAAAATGAGAAGGAAACTGAAGGGCTGCAACAACCAAGAGCTACCAGCTCACTTATCAGGTTTCTTAGAATTAAAAACAAGACTGTACCAAGTAGCACTGGACCAAGGCTGATGCCACCCACTATGGAATTTACCTCTTATGAGAAAGGCTCCCTTTCAGCATATATTAGTGTTACTACATCCGTACAGGCCAGCACAGACTTCCACATCTCCAGATGACAGCACCCTGAAGCACACAGCTGAGTTGCGAGATGCCATCAGCCAGTGCACAGCACCAGGAATTTGGGAAAACCTCTGTATGCTTGGGGAGGATTGGTTATTACAGAAAAGCCTTAGTCACCTTCCTTTCTGCCTATGACCATCACACTGCCCTCCCTAAAGCAGGTAGCCCTGCATACCTTCATCTTGCTTGCTCCTATAAATGCTATTTTTTAACTTTTTCTCCTTCTCTCTGATCTTTTCTGTCTCCATGGAAAACTGCATATCGTTTTATTTCCTGGCTTGTCCCTCTTCACTCATTTCTGCTTAGAAATGCTACCTGCAGCCCTACATCTAGACCACTCTGCAAGATATGAGGCCTTTGCAGCACCTACTCTCTGCTTTTGCAGGGAAGGAGGAGAACAGGACTGCTGGCAAAGAAGGGCAAAATAGGAAGCTGCATGAGCTTGTGAAAGATGGAAACCTTCAGCCAAGGCACTGGAGCTGGCCTGCAGAGCCTACCCAAGGAGAAGGGCTGAAAAGAGGTGATCATTTGATGTCAAGAGAAGCCAACGTGGAAAGATGTTTCCTTTGTTTGAGTTGGTTTTAGGGGTGCTGTGTATGTGTGCTGAAATAAATAGAAGTTTTAAAAAGTAGGTGTACGTCTACCAAATATGCAGAATTTAACCATAATACGTAACAACAGCATATGTGGAACATTCTTTTAAAGCTCACATTGTAACTACTGTTATTCTTCGTGGAGAATTTTATAAACAGCAGAGAAGAGCACATTCATTCAATACTGCCCATAGGATTAGACAATCACTTGTACCATTATTTTTATTATTCTCAGCAGCCTGCCAGCTAAATAAGTTGTGCTTTAATATCTCGCACAAAATAACTTGTGCTTGAATACCTTGAAGGGCTTACACTTTTCTATATTTTTTGACAAAGCTGCTAATCTCTTGATATAGTTTTTATACACTTTCAAATAAAATATGTAATCAAGGACAATTAAAATTTGCATATATGAAAGATGCACAAAAAAATTAAAAGGTGTATACAAAAATTTGTCGTTATTACAAATTTATTTGTGATGACACAATATTATTTGTGTGCATCTCATATGTAACTGCATTTTTTTGTTCTCTTGTACTTTTATTGTACCTTTATCATTCAGTTCTGCTTTACTCAAGGACAATTAAAATTTGCATATATGAAAGATG
>KZ506717.1:93921-122797 GCA_002844005.1 Limosa lapponica baueri | reverse complement strand
AAAAATACACAACGGAGACTTCTGCAGGGCTCGGTCTTTTTGTAAAGTAAATTTATTTGACAGGTTTATTTCTTTATCAGGTATTTGTCTAACCCTGTGACACTGAAAGAGCTGATTTCCTGGTACAAATGTTAAAATGTAAACTCCTAGAGATGTGTACTGTCACAGCCAGTGTCCAAAATATCCTCACCCCAGTTTCACGTTAAGTGTCCCTGGAGCGACAGCAGGGGACCCCAGAGATGCTGGATAATCTACACAATGATCACAACGGGCCACCATGATGTACAAGAGCCAGGAAAAGAGACGGCCCCAGTAACAGGACGGGAGACAGGCTTCTGGCCGATCTGACAGTCTGGCTGAGTGGCTGAGGGGTTAAACCCAAGCCTTTTGCAAGCGGATGGGGAGATTAGAAACACCTTAAGTGCCTGAAGGTTTTGCAGCACCACTGACTGATCACATAAAAATACGTGAATCATAAATCAATGTAATTTAAAGCAGATTTATTTAGAAATTGAGATCGGGCGCTAAGGGGCTTATCCAAATCATTCTAGCTTGCCATTAGCCCCCTGCAGCAGTGCGTACGCTCTCGGGTTAGGTGAGGTGGGGGTGCAGATGTGCTGCCTCCCCTTTAAATCAGACCTGAGCAGGGAACTGGGAGCTGGGACAGGGTGGTACTGGGGAGGTACCCCGGGTGAAGGAAGGACTTAGCTGCCCGCTCACCCCAGGCTGCTGCCTGGCACTGGCCACTGACAGATGCCAACCAGAGGAGAGGAGCAGGCATGCGGTGCGGCTGCAGCATGGCATGAGGTCTCAACGCAGCGCAGCATGTCAGGGACCACAATCAGTCCCAGCAGGGATGGAGACACTGGGGAGTCTCTTCCCTTGCTCAGTTGGATGCTGGCTTTACAGGGAGCCTTTGCCGTGCGCCTGCCGTCAGCTGCCTTCTCCTCTCCTCAGCCCTGAGCATCCGATGTGGGGAGATGCGCGTGTGTATGTGTGTGTGTGTGTGCATGGGGGTGCTGGCTGCATGCCCCTAGCCCCAGCTGCACAGTACGTCCTGTTACCTGACCCAGTGCAGGAACCAGGAGGGGGAAGGTTGGCTCCCTCTTCCCATCAGACCTGCAGTCACCCTGCAAACAAATTAGTTTTCCTAAAAAAGGCACCAGAGAGCTTGAACAGCAAAACCACCGTGGCATTTATTAATTTTTTAGTATAGCTCTCCCTCCCTCCCCCACCCACTGTGATTTGCATACCTACTAATCCTCTCCCTCCTGCAATAATTCTGTGAAGGACAGGGAAATTATATCTGAGCAATAACTCCTTGACTCTGAAGCTGTGGAAGACCCTGTGTGCCATCATGCTCGGAGCAGTGACTTCCAGCAAGTGGTAGTAGGAGGTTTAACCTCCTAAGAGCAGCACGACACCTACAAGAGCCATGGAAAGCCAGCCATCTTGAGTAGGTGAAACCCAGCCCTGCCAGTCCCAGATGGCTCTGCCCCCAGGAAAGCCCTTGCCCCTGGCAAAAGTTCAAGAAAATTGCTGTTCCCTACTGGCAGTGTCTCCCCTGCAGCAGCGCTGCTTCCCCAGAGAGAGGGGAGGAAAGCCCTGCATCCTGGAGATTTCATCGCTCCCCCCAGGCTTGCCTGGGGAGCTCGAAATGCCACCCCCCTTCCTGCACATGCGGGGACTGAGCATCCCACTGCAGGGCTGTGCTGTGGGGCTAGCTCTGACCCCATGCGTTTCGGTTGACTTCTGACGAGCTCTGCCAGTTTTAGCCAGCAAGAAGCTCCAGACAGACGTGTGACCCTAGCAGTTTAATTCATCACTTTTCTTACTGCTGCCTTTATCCTCTTCCCCCAGACTTCTTATTTCATTTGAGTTTGCGGCTGAATGACATCTCTTCCAGTAAAAATTCTAAAGATGGGGCAGTCAGGTCCGGGGAGAGAAAGAGAGCAAATCCCCCAAGAAAACCCTGGAAAAGCCCAGACAGCTTTTCCTGTCCTCCTGCTTCCTCTGTAACCAAGAGGGGACAGGGCAAGCGGGCAGGGGAGGAAGGGCAGCAGGGTGATGAGTAGGTGGTGGAGAGCTCTAGGGAGCTTGCTGCCCTTATTTGGAGGTGATGGCGTGGGTGGGCAACAGAGGGAAGCACAGGAGAGCAGGAAACTAAGTTTCAGGAGGGAACTTTTATCACATGGTGATAAGCCCCCAAACAGCAAGGATCATTTAATGGGAGAGCAACTAAAACCCCAGTGAGATGCATACTGTTAAAACTGTGCTATGCTCCAGCTCTGCTGGAAAAATACGCAATTTTTAAGGTCTGAAAGCCGCATCTTTGAGGTCTCTGGCAGCAGCACAGCATCCTCGTGTGCCATGCGTGCTCCCGGCCCTGGGGCAGCTGCATAGACAGTGTGCAGTGGTGAGGAAGGTGACAGGAGAGAGGTGACGCTCGCCATCGTATCGGTCCCGTGACCCTGAGATACAGCCCCTGCTCCTTTGTGCCAAACACAGGGCAGGGCATCAGGGGCATCAGGGCAGCAAACCTGGCATATGAGCCAGAGTGAAGAAAGACTACACCAATCTCCCGTACACCCACAACAGGGAGCATCCCCGGGCTCTCTAGGGACAGGCACAAGGCTCAGAGGCTCACCCCATGGGCAGGGGGAGCCCGGAGGGTGGGCAAGGCACACCTGGAGCAGGCAGGCTGTGTGCCCTTGCCTCGAAGCATGCTGTGGCAGCCGTTTGCCAGGCACATCGGGGGCTACCGGCAGGGCTTGCTTCATCAGGGACTGGCAGCGAGGTCTAGGAAGTTCCTCTTTCTGGGCTATATTAAGGCGCACACAACGGCTTGAGGGTGGGGGGTAAGAGGACAGCAAGAAGTTGTGAAAGAGCAGCACGGCCGGAGCCTGCGAGTAACTAAGGCCTTCTGGCAGCGTTTCAGAAAATGGGGTGGTCCAGTTAGGGAGTTCAGGAAATTGTCTGAGCTAGATTAAACATTTTCTAAAACCTTCTGGGTGCTTGAGAGCTGACTTGAAAGTTGGCAAAGTTAAATAAAACAAAAGTTAACACATTCCCCTCAATTTATTTTGTTACAGGGCTAGTATAAAGTCAGCCTATTTTTCATTAGTTTCAACGTTCCCTTCCATCTGAAGGCGGGAGTATCTGCACAGTAAAATCCCAGGACGCTTGCACAGCCATACAGGGCGCCACATGTGACACGCAAGGGCTTTAGTGCACATTTCAAAAGCCACGAAACACATAACTTTTAGGCATAAACCCAAATTTCTCTCTAGTTGAAGCCTGGGTGTAGAAGAGCCTCTGTGGGTCTGTGGCTCACTAGAGTTTTCCTTCAGTCCCAGGGAGTGCCCCGTGGTGGGCAGCCTGCCCTGGCCCTGCTGTCTGCTCTCCAGTAGCTACATGCCATCCCACAGGAGACAGGGCTGCCCCAGCTCAGCCAAGAGAAGCATCAGATCTCACATGAGACCTGCACAGCAGTAGCAATGGAAACAACAGTGGGATGTCTCTCTGGAAAGGACAGGGGGATGCTGAAACGCATGGTGCTTGAGCAAAGCAAGAGCTCCTCTGCCCTTGTGCCCACCACGGGCAGCCTCTGAGAGGGCTAACCACAGGCTCTGTGTCTCCCCTTCCCTTTGGAGAGCAAGTGGTGTACAAGCTGCCTGGAGCAAAGGATTTCCACTGCTCACCTAGGCTGCAAGCAGCCAGGAGCTGCAGGGCAAACCCACACCCTGCACCTACCTATCTCCCTGGTGCAAACAGAGCCCCTGATACAAAAAAACCCCACCAGCCTGGGAAGTTACCTGCTCCTGTCTCTTGGGAAAAGTTTCTACTGGTGGAATTGGAGGCAGTATCAGGCACAGAGCAGATGTTGGCAGCTTCCTCGCTCCATGGAAATAAGGAAGTAGGGAACCCATTTAGACAAACAGTCCCACATAAATCTTAGCCCGATGTTTCTTGCCTGCGCCCGATTCCGTATGATCTCTGCAAAGGGTAAATTGAACTCTGCTTCATTGACGGAGCCCCAGTCCTATTAGTTATACCTGTCTTTACGGCAGAGCGGCTTTGGGCGAGAAAAGAAAAGCAGTATGGCCCCAGGAGAGAGAGAGAAATCAGAACATAAATGCAGGTATCAAAGCAGAAAAATGCAGAGAGCAGCAGTAGCCCAGGGTATGTTGGAGAAGAAAACAAACTCTTATCACAGTAAGAGCAGAGGAAGCCATCCCACTGAAGGGAGGAGACAAGGAGGACAGCTGACATCCTGCAGAGAGGGAATCTAAGGTCTGGGGGAGGGAGAGCACAACCCCAAAGGCATGGCATCGGGAAAGGATGCGGCTCTTAAAGACACAGCTTTAGCGAGCGCCTCTGCTGACAGGCAGCCGGAATCAGGCAGCCAAAGGAGCGATTCCCGGGCAGCGAGGCAGGCTGAGGGCAGGGGTGTGAGCACGGGTGTTTTTAAATGGTGCGGTTTACAGCTCCTTGCTGTCCCCAAAGTCCCAGGAGAAAAGCGAGAGCCTTGAACACCCACCTGGTCAGATCTGGTTGGACGAAAATGAATTATTAAAAGAAGTGGAGATTTATTGCCTTTGAAAGATTTATTAACAGGACAAGGAGAACAACTTTGTGTGAGCAATGTCAGGAGGCAGGGGTGAGACACGGAGTTCTGCCTTTGAAGGTGGTCGGCTGCAGGGAAAAGCTGTCTCTGACCATGCAGGGGGTCGACAGCACACCAGCTCCCACCCAGTGCCCGGTCCCCTTTGGCAGATGCCTAGTATCTGAAGGACAATGCAGAGGGACCAAGCAGAAACGCTAAGGACACTTCTTCCCCTTTCAGTGTAGACACCTCACGAGTGATGGGAACTTTGGCTGAGCCCTTGCGAAAGCCAGGGAAGCCTGTTTGCTCTGCTTTTGGAAGGAGTAACCGCTGATCCGTCCCCAGGCATTAGATTTCCAAGATGTCCCTTTTTGCATAGCCAGGAATTGAGAAGCATGCTCTGACCTCTAGCAGAAGAGGAGTGACGCTGTGGGGACGAGGGAAGGAGGAATGATTCAAGAGAGGATTCCCAGCAGTGAGTCAGAGCGGGAAGAGACTGAGGTGGAACTGGTAAAAATAGTTCGGGGAACAGGGACAAGTCCTAAAAGAAAACAGTCTTTGTGCAAAGAGGATAAAATAAATTCAGAAAGGGCTGGAGCAGCACTACGGTGATAGAGCTGAAACTGAAGACCAGGAAGAAAAGGCAGAAGGGGAAGACAAAGAGAGGATACCGCCAATCATTGTGCTTTATGTAACATTTTAACAGCAGGGTTTATTGAAGCGATTGCTATTTCTAGTAATCTGTGAGTGTTGTCTGTGCTGGCGGGTGGGGGTGAAGACACTTTCCCTCACGAATTTATTATGACGCCAGAAATAAATACAATTTTTCTCTGGAAAAATTGTTACTGCTGCTTACCTTCTTCATGTCTAAATGGAGATACTTGAGGAAGAAAAGCTAAAGCAAAGCCCCGTCCGCGTGTTCAGATACACACAGCACACATAGACCCCCACCCTCTCACAGCTTACCTACGGCTGTGTTGAAGATGGAAAATTACCAGTGTAACCTTCAGAAAGCTGGTTGCAAGAACATTTTCCCATTAATGCTGCTAGTGGGACTGTGATTGCATTGTTTAAGATAGCCACAATCGTCCGACAGGCAAAGCTGAACTGTACATGCACCCTGTGTCAAAACATTTTGCTTCGCTTGCTGCCTGAAACGTGGGTCTTGGCAAGAGAGGTGTTGAAGGCAGCCCAGCAGTTTAGGAGTTTGCCCTGTCAGATGACCAAAATTCACCTGTCCGGTGTTCAGTTGCCCAGCATGAGACTGGGCAAGGAGGCACGCAGTGCTTGCTCATAGATGGAGTGGTGAGTCTGTGTCACAAGCACAGCCAGAAGTGTATGTCCAGAACCAACCTGCTAAGTCAAGGGCATTCCTGTACATCTCTCTGTCTCAAACTCTCAGATTGATTACAGACAAGGTACATGGCAGCACAAAGAAGACCTGTTTTCTAAAATGTAACCACTCTGTCTACCTCTGATATTACTCACAGTCCAGTAAGTATTTTCTGGTGAATCCGCCTCATTCTGGAAACAGTAAGGAGTAAAAATTCCTACTGGTGCCCCTACCCTGCGAAACACCACAAGGCAGAAACTGCTCGGCAAATTCGGATTCCTCCCTTCAGTGCCTAAACCTATGAAAATGAATGTAGCCATTTGTCTTGTCACTTCCCCCTCCTTCTCCAGGGGACCTGTCACACGAGCAAATTACTATTGCAGTGAAAGAGACTAAACCCGGCATGCTCTTGGACTTCCCACAGATTCATCCCTGCTCCTCACCTGCTGCCCATCTTTGATTGTCCACTTCTGTACAGGAAGGGAGAGAGAGGACCCTGCTCTGCTTGCATCTTACATTTTCTTTTGAACTTTTATTTTTCCTGCCTGTGGTTGAATATTTCATTCATGTGCGTAACAGTGACGCTGGCCACACCATTCTCAATGCAACAGAAGCAATTTGCTCATGTTGATTTAATGTAATGGCTGCTGTCTTTTCTTGACCAAGACGTGAACTTCTGCTGGTTTTTACCGAAATGCACAAAGACGCATAATGACGTTACTGCAGCTCAGAGCTGTAACCCAGCCAGGAGGAAGGCATCTTGAAGCTCTGACAAAAGCTGCAAGGGAAGTTCCCCTCTGATCCCCAGGGCTGTGGTTTACAAACCAGATGGTAACTTTTGTGTATGGATGGCCTGTAACCACACTAAGACACATATTTGCAGAAGACCTGGCCTGCTGATAGAGGCTCTGTATTTGCAAACAACCAAGCTCGTCAAGAAAATGACAAAGTTCCTCTTTAAAGTGTATTTTGCTGGAAACAATACCAAAACCAAGTCCAGCCATTCTATTCAAGAAACAAGCAAACTCTTTCCCCACTCCCCATATCTTGAAAATCCCATTATCTCAGGAACAAAGATTAACAGGGACCAAGCTCTTTGTCAGAGCTGTCCTCTTAGCGCTAAGTCCCACGGTATCTGCACCAGGGTGCTTTGTAGGCAAGGGAATACTGCTGCTCTGTAGTAGCAAAGCACTTCTACCACGAATGCTGACGTAGCAGTAAAGCTGGCTAGATAAAGCTACAAAAACAACCCTGCCAAAGAGCAAAACAAGTAGCTTCAGCAGCCATCAAAAGCTAACTGTGACTGATTAGCTTGATGCGAAGGCGCCTGCGTGAGGCAGGATCACACTAACGCTCTCTCACAACTGGCGTGGCTGTGGTGGTGGTCACACTCCGTGCATGAGAACTCCCACGTGTTATGTTATCTCTTGCAATGGTGCACACGAATACTTATCTGTAAAGTAAGTTAAAATAGCAAATTCTGTGGTGATTACTGGACACTTGACCTGAAAAGGGAAAATGAATTTCACCGCATTTTAAAAAAATAGGACAAGCCTCTAAATCATTGGTATTCCTATTATGCTAGTTAACCTACCTCAGACAGGTACACAACAAGGCCAAGCAATTGTGGAGTGTGTTTGAGCTGAGAAAGGAAAAAAGGAAAAAAAAGAAAAAGTTCTCTGAAGGAAAGTTCAGATACATTTCAAAGCGCTACAGCTCTAAAAACACCAAAGGAGTTTTATCAAACTTTCCAGAAAAACTTTCCTCTGAGAGGAAATAGGGCAAGTGAGGTTTCAAAGGGAGATATTTTTTTTTTCCTGGGGTGCAGAGATGATGACTGAAAAAACTCCAACCCTAAGCCTCCCAAGTGTGCATTTGTCCCGAGCTGTACTTAGCATGGCTACTGTCAGGCTGTAATTAAGATGAGAATATACACTGGGTTCACTGACTTAAATTCTGGATTAATATTGGCTATAGTTGAGACCTCAGATTCACCCAAAGCAGCTGAGTTACCACAAAGCAGTGATTCACCAACTCTTAGAAAGAGTGCAGCCTTTTAAAAATTTTTATTATTTAATTCCTCCACTAATTAACAGCAGGTAGTGAATAGGAAAGTGTTTATCCTCCCCCCTCTCAGCTCACTACCCTGCTGTGTTATGACAGATGGAATGTTAATTAACGTGACCTGGCAGATAATATTTAATTCAAGACAGAATATCACGGAAACATCTGACCGCCTCAGGGCTGGTCACCTACCAGGTACACCCTGAAAAATCCCTCCCATGTGCCGTCCTGGGGGCACCGATGGCTTTTAGTTCAGCTAATCCAGAAACAGGCTCAGGCCCCTGCCTGCGCTAGGTTTTCTGGCTCCTTTTGCCCTTGCTGCTGCTCTCCCCGGGATGGGGGTGCGGGTTAGGCCCTGATCCCTGGGCCCTCCAAGCCAGGTGGTCCTGGCTGTGGGCTTGTCCAGGCCACCCATCTGCCCAAGGGCTCTGGAGGGGCTGGAGACGCATGCCGAGGGGCATGGCCTCCCCTGGGGAAGAGAGAGGTTTGCGGAGCTGCCTCGAGACCGTCAGTCCCCAGGCAACCTCCCAGTTCAACAGCCAGGTGCCTCAGCAGCGGGTGCCTGGCCTCCTACTCCCTCGTGTAGGCCCCTCGTGTCGGCCCAGCACGCCTCCGCCTTCACCAGACGTTTTGCTGAAGGAACACAGCTCCCTCACCAGTGTGCCCAGTATACCCAGTGTGCCCAGCATACCCGGTGTGCCCAGCATACCCGGTGTGCCCAGCTGCAGTCAGCTTGGGGCCAGAGGCCAGGCCTTGTGAGCTGCTTGGGGGGACACGAGCCTAGGCACAGGCCCAGCCGCCATGACAGCCTGCCTGCCGCCCCTGCCCCTGGCTGGCTGGGCAGCGAGTGAAGGGTGGTCCCGCCGGGCTCCTCTGCATCTGGCGGGGCCTGCAGCCATGATGGGAGCGGAGCGAGGGACGGGGATGGAGGCAGTGTGCTGTGGGCATGGGGCTGCAGGGCCTGCGGGGAAACGCTTCCTCTGGGGCAAACAGAGCCCATAGGCATTCAGATTGACCAAAAGGACAAAAATGTGTATTATCATGTACCCAGGTGACATGGCTGCACGCAGCCCTGTTGCACTGCCATTAGCACCTCTTGGTGCTGCTTGTAACACTGTGGCACCGGTTTGCTGTCCCCTGTGCAGATCGTCCCTCTGAGACACATCCAGTGCATACGGGGCCATCTCCTCAGACAGAAACCGCGGGGAGCATTTAAAGAGGAACCAAATGGATTACGACTTGAGGAAGCCTCACACTGATGCCAATACATCCACGTGGTCGTAGAGCAAAACAACAACCAAACAAACATTCAGTGAGGAGGCTTTTTAAAGGTCTGTATTGCCACACAAGGACTTGGAAGGGGATTTGGCTGAAAACTAGCCGTGAGGAAAAACACCTGACGATTCTGTTGTCACTTGGTCGGCACCAGCCAAGAGAAGGCACGGAGGAAGCAAGCACTGAATTACGGGTTATTGAATTGTTTTTGTAGTAATTGGCGTATGGTTATGAGCATAAGTAAAAGAAGAAACTTGTTCCCTTGGCCTGATGCGGGCACCAGGACGACAGTTGTGCGGTGCCTGAGAGGTGCTGAGCCCCTTGGTGTCCCTCACCTGCAGGGTGACCGGATGGGCTCAGGGCCCTGCATGTCGCACCGTTTTTATACCAGAGTCAAAATGTGAGCACTCCAACGTGAGATGCTGAGTCTGAGCAGCTCAGCTGTGATTTTAAATTGAGGGCATTCCTTTAAAATAAGGCTATTCATTTGCAAATACGGAAAGATACTGACATGGTGAAGAAAAGGTGCAAAGCTCCCCCCAGCCCTGTAAGTGAAAAATTGGACTTTCTGTTATCTTTGAAAATACTAATTTAGCAGATGAGTTACCAGATGCTATCTCTTAAGAGATTTGGGCCAGTGATTTCTAATAATTTTAACAAATCTAAGCAGTATCATGGGCGCGTGCACAGACACACACAAGCACACGTCTTGAAATGTAGAAATCAAAAAGCTTTTCTATCTGCAAAAAACTATATACTTCTATTGCCAGGAGCAGCCTTTCTGACCACAGATATCTAAAAGACAGAGTGGTCTTTGGGTACTATTTAGTTCCAAAGGGGCTATAAAAGGCAGATGGTCTCATTAGAAACAATTTATGCATATATATTTCTAGGAGTTGAACACTGCCAGAATAGGTTTAGCTCTTTCACCATACCGGGGAAAATATCACCACTTGCAAATGTTTCCAGTTTGCAAAATAATGACCTATCCAAAGTAGCTAAGCAACTAATTACTCAAATACTAGAAGGTTATATGCCAATATTATCACATTGTTGGTCTCCTGGGCAAACAACTTCACATTCCTCAAACTGCCATATAGTGTCATTAGACTGTGCAGGAAAGTCCTTTCTTAATAGTACAGCAGCAGCAGCCCCAATGCCCCTGTGCTTATGCCATCATTTCAACTATTATTTCCAATCTCCAAGTCAAATCACTTATTAATTAGAGAGGCAACTCTAGCAAACCCAATTACCCGCAGGCAGTTTCTTCCCAGATGTGAAGCCCTTCTTGGAGATGGACCACGATCCCCGTTGCTGGGAAATGTTTGTGATTTTTCTCTCCAACATATCAACCCGTACACTCAACCCTGGCAGTACCTCTCCCAGCCCCTGCCTGTGACTTGTCCGCTGGATGAATTCCTTCCCCAAGCTCCAAATCCTAGAGAATTCAACCTATACAGCCTCAGGATGTTAGAGACAGCCATGTACAGGCATGTGTACTTTTAAGGCCTGTACTCAGTGTCTTTGAATGTTTCTTGGGGGTAGAGCAGGCAGAGCACAAAGAAAGCAATGATGAATTGCATAGAGAAGTGGAGTCAGCTCAGGAAATTGCAAAAGACAGCAGCTCGGAGTCTTGGTTTCTGGATCCACTTAAAACAAATAAATACTTTTGATGATGGATTTTTCATCAGAAAGGCAGAGAGAAGCCCTGTTTCGGAGGGAAGGGTGCTTTTGCAGAAGATGTGCAAGGGATTATGTGGAACACTGGGTTTGTGTGCCTTCGTCTCTGCTTTTTAGGATGATCTGAAGATAGCATGCGTAGCAACAAACATGAATCATTCTCCTCTGTAGATTAGTCACTAGAGGGGCCATCACAGATGTTTAACAAGTTCACTCCACATGCAAAGACTCCTTTTGTGGGACTTGTGCATTTGGATTGTATGGTGGTGTTGGAAGAGTGGACATGGTGCTTATAGCCAGCCTATGGTGTGTCTCATGTTACAGGTAGGGTTCCAAAGAAGGAAAGAGTTTTTTGGCAAATAACGGGTCTGTCCTTCAGAATAGCTGAGGAAATAATAAGTACTTGGGTCTGTATAAAAGAGGCTGCATATGGGATATGGGGGTAGAGAAAGAGAACAGGTCGGGGGATTAGGAGGATATGCCTGTTTTCTTCAGATAACCTTCTCATGATATTGTGTCTTCAGGATGGCTGCATTCCAGTTCAGGCACTCCCTTGAGAGATGGTCACTGGCACTAATTACACCCATACAGAACAGAAGTGTCCTCAAGACATGAAACTATAGAAAAATCTGTGTCAGCATGAGCAGCTGCAAATTATCTTCTAGCTTCCTGAAAATAGCCTTGCTTTTGCCAGGCGCTGGTGTGGTACCCATCCCCACAGCATCCAACAGTCTTGGTTTGTCATATATGTGTACACCACTCCAGAACTGTAACAAAATACTTTGCCATCACCTTCTCTCCCGCACATGGTTCAAGTACTGTCCCAGGCATTTTCTGCTCACCCTGCTGCTGTGGGCCCGCAGCCTCCCTTGTAAAGGAGCCAGGATTACCCAACTGAGGCCAATGTGCCTTCGTTCTTCTCACCTTACCCTGAGACACAGGGTGATGCTATTTTACAGTCTGCGAACTCAAGCAGAGAGGCTAGTGGCCATATTCTAGGATATTTACGCATCAGTGTCACATGGAAAATCTGCAGCAAGCAGGGACTCGAATTCGTATCTCCTAAATCCAAGGTTAGTAGATTAATCATTTCCTTTCAGCCACCTGTCAAACTGCAAAGTATTTCTGAATTTGTATTGGATTTCTCCAGGTGGAGTTAACCACTGACACACTTTTACCTTACAGGTGATGTGAAAAAAAAAAGAGGAAGAAGAAAAAAAGACGAAAGTATTGTTTATTACATCATAGATATATATAGCTTAAACCCTTGACTTAATCTGACTCCTCCAGGTTTTATCCTCAACTTGCTGCAGGTTGTATTTGCTAGAAGAAAACAAAATGTATGGCACCACTGAAATTAAGTAACTAACTTAGGAAAAAGTCACTCTTACCAAACAACACAGCAAAATATAGGAAAAAAGGGTTATCAGTTGAAGCAAGCTCTCCTTATTTGTTTATGAGTCCAGAGTGTTTATGTTTACCAGATTTTTTGAATAAATTTGCAATTGTGCAGCACCATTGAATAGGCGCAGCATAAAGCACCCAGTATATCTTTATGTACTGGTTCGTGCTCTCACCCATGTGAGGTGATCCCCATAGCAACATACTGCCACAGCAATACAGAGCCTCTAAAGGTCAGCCTAGAAAACAACAACAGTATTTCACAAAATCTCTAAAACAAATACTATTTTATTTCAGTGACATGGAAATTAAACACACTCTAAATTCTATCAGACTAAGGACATTCAGGCCTCCTTTCAAAGCATGACAAGAAAGCTCACCAGCCTATAAGTACTATGAAGAATCCACCTGGTAGACACAACCTGCCAGTGAAATTCCTGATAAAAAAGAGTTAGACAGAGCATAACTCTGTCCTTCTTGCATAGGAGTAAAAGCTGCAGGTCTAACTTTTACAGCCCATCATATTTGATGAAGTCAAAGATTTATGCAGAAGATCTTTGCCTACAGTTCTGCAAGCAGTTACTACTTATCCACAGGGAGACCAGCAGTGGCAACCACGAAACGCAACCATACTGATCCTTTCTCACTCTGAGCACATCAAGGAAGACACAAAATCCTTATCTAAAATTGGGAAACTAGCTAAGCAGCATTTATTCCAACAACTATAAAACAGTGCCATTTACAGAAAGTTCATACCTCTTTTAACAACTGTGCCAAGGGAGCTTTTTAGCTATTAATGGGCCATCAGTCATTCAGATATCTGATTTGAGAAGGCGCAGGTGTGGGCACAGGCAGTACAAACTAACGGTTGTGTCTTAGGAGTGGGGAACATGAACTTTCAGCTTTTCATTCACAGAAGAAACCTCTCCTGGCATCTTTGACCCATAATCAACCATTCATTTGCCCCACAGAGCTGCCTTCCCCTTCAGAACTGTCGTCTGCTGCTGTGGCTGCTCGGGCTAGGGAAAGTCAAGAATGAAGAGCTATGGGAAGACCAGCTATACCCATAGCATCTCTTGGTGTTAGCCCCATCTAGCAAAACTGTTGTAAGCAGCTAAGGAGAGAGCTTCTGAAAGCCACTGTGCTTAGTTCTTGGAAAGCAAGTGCTCTGGAGGGAGAGATCGTTGCTCCCCAGTGCCCCTGGAGATGGGAAGATTCACACACCTATCTATTTTACACTGGAGGGTTATCTATCTCCAGAAAGGTCTCCTTTCCCTGTTCTTTCTGCTCCTGTCAGATCTGTCTCTGTTAAATCAACATTACTGGTTCAGGACATGAGCTACAGCCAGAGGCAGGGGCAGCCAAATCAGGTTAGGACAATGCAAAATTAGGTCTCAGCCAAAAAAAAAAAAAAAAAAAAGAAGAAAAAGAAAAAAAAGAGACAATTTCAGTGCTTTGAACACAAAATATTCAAGGGCAAGATTCTTTCCCTTTTCTTCAGCCCTTGTATTCTACTTGAGTACGCAGGGGCTGTGAAAGCCCCAAAAAGAGGCACTGGGGAATCCCCTGGTTATTACATTATAGCAGGACGCTGTGGCTCTTCTTTTCTTCTCCTCCACCACAAGGCCCAGGAGTACTATGGGACTCAGGAGTTTCTGCAGGGCAAACTAGAAGGTGCCTGGGGAATGAAAACCCCCCTTTATATTGGAGCAATTGATTTTTGTCAGAGGACTGTATGGTTCCTTACTGCAGCATGGGACCAGAAGGGTGCAAACACCTCTTTGTCCCCTCCTTCACTTCAACTGTGTGTCCTTTTCTGCCACTCCCAAAGTCAGAGAAGAGAATTTTGGCCCAAGCCTTTACAGAAGATAAAGTCTAAATGTCAGGTGTCTCCCTAGGCAAGCAGCAAACACTCCTTTCACCACAGAGCACTAGAGGATGAAAAATTAAATCCAAAAGAAAGCATGAGCCATCCATACATCACTCCCTACGCTTCACAGTACTAACCTCTTACCAGTGCAACAAACATCCTGTGCTCAACCTGAGAAACAGTCAAAACGCTAAAACAGTTAAAAGGCAATAAAACAGGTCAAGGAAAACAACCTTGACCACAGCAGGTCACTTGTAAGGAAGTGACCTGACCTTGTGACAATGAAAAGGGCACAAAGTGGGGTGAAATCTCACCAAAGGCACTACCCATGGCCAGAAACTGGAGATGGAAGCCAGGGAAAACCAAGACAGAGCTGATTATGCCACCAATGTGATAGAGAAAAAAAAACAACCTTTTTTTTTCTAGTGTCCAAATTGCAGGAAGGCATAAAGTAGCTCACTGCAGTGTTAAGAATGATAAGAGATTTTAAAAGTAAATTCACATGGTAAGGCAGGAGGAGAGAAGAGAACAGCTCTGCATAATGCCATCATCTCTAGTACTTACTGGTTGTCATATCTTCTCGCTTACTTAGGATATATGCTGTTTGGTGCAAGGGTCAGCTCTTGATCTATTTTCACACAGCATCAGACACAATGGGATCCTGATGTATGTTTTCCTGCAAAAATAGAGATAAATATTACAATGGCTTTTTGCTAATTCATTAAATACAAGCTTACAAAAGAATAAGGGGAATAAAAGCCCTAAGCAGTCTGAGTCTCCATTCTGGGCAGACTGCATCTACCTCTGACTAGGATCTAAAGTATCTGTTTCTTGGTTTGGCAACCACAACGTGACTTGTCCTGTCAGTAGAGCACTAGTGACTTGGACGGCGTGAAAATCCATACGGGATGTGGAGACGTAGTCATGGTGTAGTTGCACAGAGAGTTTGGGAAGTCACTCCTGTGGAAGTATAGGGGTTAGATATTTGGGATACTTACAGAAGTATGTATTGTCTGTAAAGTATGTGAGTACAGAGCTAGGTAGGGAGTGCTTGGGAGATGTGCAGCACAGCCCTGGAGCCAGGGCTTGTGTGTTTGCATATGCAGAGCGAGACTGGTGGAGAGGTATGTTTGCTGCGGAGTGGTTGTTTCTGCCATAGGGTTTGCTCGCTACGGTAGTGTTTGAGAGCAGCCTGGATGGTAAATATCAGTGGGGTACGGGCAAATGGTGAGTACAGATGAAGAGCCTGTGAAACAGCGTATAACGGAGCTGGTGTGTGACTGAAGTGAATGCAGTTGCAAGGCCGGTAACATTTCCTAAAGGGCAGCATGCTGGCTTGTGACTGCGGAGCCCTGTGACTGCGAAGCCCTGACCATCCCTCTGCTAATGGTCCCATCGCACTGCCTTGCTGTCTTTCTGCTCACTCTCCTGTCTGTAAGAGATGGATTACAACCATCTCTGTTGTCAGGGCTTCTGGATCCGCGGGTGTGTGCACACTTCAGCTGTGTGTGGCTATTTTCGGGAGCAAAGGGGTTATATGCAGGGCGTGGAGTAAGTCTGGCGTGCAAAGGAGGCCAAAAAAGAGGGAACCCTTTGCACGGCGTGAGGTGCTGTCTTTGGCGGGTGTGTGGCTGTGTGCGAGCGAGGGCAAGAGGGCACACGAGAGGCTGCGGAGGGGCTGTGGGTGAGGCAAAAGGTGTGCCATACGTCTGGGTGGGGTGTGCCCAGGAGAGCGATCCGCAATGGGGTGCATGGAAAGGTGTCTAACCCTGACTCTGTGTGTGTGTGTGTGTGTGTATCAGCAGCAGGGGCAGGCACCTGGGAAGTGCCATCTCTGAAGGTGGGGGCTGGCCGGAGAGGGGCTGTGCAGAAGTAGGGGGTGTGGGGGAAGAGAAGGCTGTGTGGGGCTCTCTGAGAGCCTCTGGGAGGCAGGGGAGCAGCACTGCCAGGGTGAGCAGTGCCACAGGCAGGGCACGGGGAGCAGGGCAGTGTGAGCAGGGTGTGAGCAGCCTGGGCAGGGCGGGCAGGCAGTGGGGCAGCGTGGGCAGCAGCGTGGCACAGGCAGGACAGGCAGGCCGTGGGCAGCAGAGGCAGGGTGCAGGCAGGCCAAGCAGTGGGGCAGCGCAGGCAGAGCACGGGCTGGTCCAGGCTGCACCGAGCCCCACCACTGTGTTTACAGCAGCAGAGGTGGCAGCGTGGCAGCAGGCACTGGGCCTGCCGGCTGCTCTGGCTCTGCAGCCGCCCGGAGCTGCCTGGGCAGGGTTGGGCTGCCTGCAGGGCACTGCCCTACCCTACCCGGAGCACTTGTGTGGCTCAGCCCTGTTTGGAGAGGTGCCCTGCCAAGGAGGGGTGGCTGTGCCCTGTGCCACACATCGCTGCAATACTTGGCGGTGCCGTAATTGCCACCTCTGGAGGCTGTGTCCCATCTCTGGCAGGAGTAAAGGAGATTTGGCAAGCCCAGGAGGGTACTTGCTGTTATGCATCTAGGAATACAACCCTCATCTCCTTCACATCGCGTGCATTAATCCTCACAGGCGTCCCCATGAAGTACTGTTCCCCTTTCATAAAGGAGAACTGGAAGCTTGGAAAGATTGAATGATTTGTTCAAACTAATGGGCAGAGCTGGGAATGGAACCTAAATCTTCGAGGGCCTCCTGCTGTGCTTTAACCGTGAAAGGAATCCATCCCTTCCCGGTATGCTTGTGCAATCCATTGTTTTTAAACTATGTCCTTACGAGTTTGCACAGATGTTGCTGGGGATCTCTAGAGTGATCAGTAATGGGGAAGATGTGGAGGAAGGACAGAATCCACTTGAGTCTCCAAGTCTCAATGTGTTTGCAGGAGCATGAAATGTAATCATCATATAAATGCTCCAGGTGATAGATCCTTTTACCCCAGGAATAAACTAACTCATAGGGAAGTCCAGTATGATTTTAAGTCATTCTGAAAATCTGTACTAGAGATTAAGGCAAAACCTACTGCTGCTGCTGCTCTTTGTTTGTACATCACAAGCCCACCTTCTTCCCTGGGTAGTTTACTCTCTGTAAAGAGACACAAGCTCATTGGAAGTTTCCACTGGGAAACTGGTACCAGTAAAAAGATACTTTGCCTAATTGTTATGTCTTTTTGTATTGACTTTTCCCCTTTAGATGGACATTAACTCATTATGAATGAAACTGCATATTCTCCCCCACCAAAAGAAAAGAGAAAGGATGGATAAAGAAAACAGGAGAAAAATGAGTGATTATGTAATAAAACAAATGGAAAAAGGGACTGTGTGAGGGTGAAGGCACCCGCAGTATAAGAAATTAGCTGCAGGGGTATCCCAAGCAGGTGTCAGCGCTGTCATTTAAAAGAGTCGAAAGATCTGTAAGGTGCCCAGTAGCGCAAGCACTGCGAGCTGCTGGAGATGTGACTGGCAAGAGCATAGATGGGAACTTTCATCAAGATTTCTTCTGCTGGTGTTATGGGTGGCCTGCACTTGACTTAGTGGAGGATGGGGAGGAGATCCTGCAACTGTTTACACTTGAGGTAGGAATATTCCCCCTCTCTCCTCATCAATGTTACTTGCTCTTAGGTCTGCGGCTTTTCTTGGACAGTAGCACAGCAGAATGTTCCCATGAGGAGTGTTGACTTTCCTCAGCAGCTTCCTCAACTGTGGTTGAAAGGGCTGATCCTGAACTTCTCCTTGTCGTGAGCAGTGTTCCTGGCCAGCTGGAGAACCTCAGCCCAGTTCCAGCAGGGCACACGAGGCCCTGGACTGTTGGACCTTGGCTTGCTCAAAGTAGCTGCTCTTGCAGACCAGTGACCCTGTGGCCGTGACAAACTACAGCCCAGCCCAAGAAGAACAAACTTAGCCTCAAGTCATGCCTTGCTGCTCTGCTTTCCATGGCTCCACATGGTGACTCACACTTCCCCACTGCCACTGCCTGCACAGGGAAACTGACACCAGGGGCTGGCTTGAAAATGCCCTTGGACTGACATGCTCCAGTAGCCATTTATGTTCTTACATGCAATATTAAAGCAGTGGTACCAGGTCTCTTATGAAGACTTCTTCTATGCTTGACATTTTTTGACCCATAGTTTCCAAGGCAGAGAAAGTGGTTATAGTCTTTCTCTTGCCATTGCCACCTACTCTGGTTATAGTTGTCTCTAGTGTCATGGTACTGGATCCCTATGGAGCCTTTCCTCTTCAGATGGCATTTGTAACTTGTTGTCTTTAGGGCAACACTGGGACAAGAGAATGGAAAGAAAAGAATTCAAAACCTTACTTGGTGTATTAAGTTTTGTGGAAAAGTGGGAATACCCGCTCTGAACTCTATGCTTTTTGTAGTCCATTTTGTTTTTGACTTCAAGGCCTGTTTGAAATCCTCCCACAGAAAGATATATCTTCCGAGGAACTCCAGCATCTTGAACAAGGAGAAAAACCTTGGTATTCCACATTCCCTACTCTACCCTCTGCCAGTAAAATCTGCGGGTACAGAGCAGCAATCAGGGAGGTTTTTCTTTCGGGTAGAGGGTGCACAAAGCACGCAAGGTCAGAAAGTGTTCTTAATGTTGAATTTGAAGTTTGGCTCTGTGGTAAATTAAAAGAGAATTGCCACCCAAAGAAAAGTGGATAAAGAAACCAGCATTTGTCTAGTGTGTTGGTCTTTACAACTCATGAGTTCAACACTAATGAGTTATGGGTTGGCCCATGAAAACATAATGTGTAAATTAGGAATTTAATGATGTGTAAGATTAAAAGCTGTGCGGGGTTGCATTTATTTAAGGCTGCCATCTTGTGTTCAAAGAGGAATTACTTTATCAGACAATGTCCCTTTCACTAGGTTTAAATTGATTCCGTTATGCATGTTATGGAGGGTACTCAAGTGCCCGAGACTGCCAGCTGACAATATTTCCCACTAAATGCCCTTTCTGTAGCTCTGTTTGCAGCTTCATAATAGCAAACATACCGTGCAAGCCATAATGACTTCATATTAACTTCCAGAAATGAGTAAGTGCAGATTTCCCTCCCCACATCCCTCCCCATAAATTTAGTTGCAGGAAAGCTGGGATTCAAGATGAGAGGTGCAAAACCTAAAGTCCTTACTGCTTCTCTATTTGACTTGCTTTCCTGATACTTCACTGCTAAGTCTTCTACACCCACACAAAACCTCTTGCCTCTCAAAAAAAACCCAAACCCAAACCCAAACAACCCCAAACCAGATTAACCAGTGAGGAGGACCTTTAAATGCCCATTTTCATAGCAATATGTGTAGTTAACTTCTAGCTACTTGCTGGATGGCATCATGTCAGTATTTTGCAAACCAGGAATCCTGGTTCTCAAGTCATGTTCTGCTGACGTTGGTAACCGACATGGGCTCTTTTCGGGGCTTGACACAGAGCCAGGCATGCATGCTAGAGCTTCCTGGGATGGCCAAGGGACGCTCTGTGGGAAGGGCTTGGTCTGTTTTGTATGCCCTGATCAGCACAGTTCAAAGTTGCGTAACTCCTTCTTGATGCAGCAAAGAAACTGAAGGATGATGGTTGACTGTTGTGCTTATCTGCAGAGCCTTGATGGAGAACAACTCTGGTCTGATTTGGTTCACGTATGTAGCAAAGTTTTAAAATAAGGCCTAAATCAGCTAAGGCATCTCGTTAGGTACACTCAGAGGCCCATGTTCCCCACTTAGCTACTTCCTGAGCTTGTGGGCAAGTTCCACCCATCATCCGTTGGTTAGAGCAATCTCTTAACAGATGGAAAACCTGTTTTCAGAGCCTCACCCTGCCTAATTTGGGCAGATCTAAGCGCTTCTCCTAGCGAAGTGGCCTAACCATCAAGCTATTGACTATCCCAATCAGAGCGCATCATGACTGTATAGGCTGATGAAATATTAGAGCTCAGATGGTTGTTAATGCTGAGATCTTGTGGTCAGAGCATCTCCCTGAGCTATAGCAGAACAAGATGCCAGTCTCTGCTCCAAGGAAACATGAAGTGAAACAGCAGCATGAGGAGAGGCTGCACCCATAGAGGTTCAAGTCTGGGCCAAGTAGAGTTTTGAGTCAATTGTTCCTCCTACCAATGAGTGTCATGAACGCATGGCTATTGAGGAGAATATGATGGATGGCTAATATTGAGGCAGTGTCAGTTTCTAGAGAGGATAAGCTTCTGTTGCCAGTCTGAGGTTGGGAGGTTGACTCTGTACAAGGGATGTGGTTTAAGCCTTACTCCTTTCATTAGCATTTTCTCCTGAGTAGCAGAGGGAGCTTTGTATTTAGCATCCAAGCTACTGTGAAGGCCTTTTTCAAACCATGGATGTTTTCAAAGTTAGGTTCAGATACGACAAGCTTGGATCTATCTATGTTTGCAGCTGATCAGATATGGACGACCCCAGCCTGCAGCTGTCCCTGTATTTGTGTGCTGTATTTCTGTGTGATTTATTCTTAACTGCATGTTTACAAGAACCATTATTTTTAATAGCAGAACAGTATAGCTTTTCATACTTTACTTTTATTCTTTAATTGGAGTAGAGACCATGCCTTCCTATCTGTTTATACAGTGCTTAGCATTGAGTTGCTCAGAGTCTCAGGGGTAAGTTCAACAGAAATGTTAGCGAGAAAGATATCTGTAAACAGGCTAACAGGACATACTTCATATTCCTGTTTTTAGCCTCATTTCCTAGGGACACAAAAGTTACATAAACACACTGTTTGTTTGTTAGTCCCCAACTATGAGCTTTTGAGCTCCACTGGTCAGCATGGAGTCAAATCTAGCAGAGGGCAGTGGCTATAGCAGTTCTTAGAGGAGAAAGACACCAATTAGTACTCCCACCAAAGAAAAGAGAAGATGTTACCCATGCCGTTTGGCATCTGACAGCTCCCCAGTCCAAATCTACGTATTTCTGGTTGAGTCACAGCATGTGCTGTCTCTTGCCAAACTGAAAGGCTGGAAAAGTGGTGTGAGGGCATATGTGGGCATGGTAGGAGTCACATGGGACAGGAGGAGGGCACTGTGGAGATGAAAAGATGACCTAGTTTGGGTGTTTACGGAACATGGAAGAGACCTGAAGCTATAACAGGCTGGAGATTACAGGCTTGGGAAGGATTTGGGGTGCTATAGTGGAAATTTCATAGTGAGATAAAGTTTTAAGTGTCATAGGGAGGAAGTGTTGGGAGGTATGACCCAAATTTGCAAGGTTTCATTAGTTCCCCTGCATATAGAGCAAAGCACATGTGACCAGTGTAGTTAGTTTGTAGTTTTGAGAGGATTTTTCAAAAAAGGTTTACTGTTCTGTCTGTAATCTAGTGACTGTTGTTTTATAGAAGTTCTTATGAGGGAGACAATTGCTCCAGAAAGCTCACAGTAATATTTGTTTATTACCTGCACTATGGGAGTCTGAGCCTCCAATGCAGCAGGCGCCATGCAAATATGCTACTGTTACAGTAAACGCAGAAATACTGGTGGAGGAGGCAGGGAGGCAACTTTTTCCCTTGAGTGCTTTATACAAAATAAGGATTTGGTGGTAAAGCAAACAAATTTAAATGATGCCCACAGGGAAAAACTTGGTTTTGGCCAGGAGAAGCTGGCTTCAGTACCTGCTATATATAAAAACCAGAGTCAACCAAAACATTCCTCTGGGCTTGCTTCTGCCAACTCCTAAGGTATCCAGAGGAAATTCAATGTGGACTGAAAACCAGGTTACTACAGAGGTTGTTCACTTGCAAGAATAGCCTGAAATCCTGTTCTGAAGCTGAACGCCAAAACGCCTTGGCAGCTCAGTCATTGACTGGCATTCCTACTCAGCCAATGTGTGTGACTGCTGCTCTGCTGCCTATTTTTAACAGGATGCAACTATTTATCATGTTTCTGGCTGAGATTTTTATAGTTGAGGCTCCTGCCATCCATCAGCTCCAGACGATTTATGTGGAATAAGGGTTTCTCTCAGGATCGCTTTGAGCTCTCCCGTCTAACAAACTGGCATATGACTTTGCCATCAGATCTGGGGAGAACTCGAACGTTGCAGTGGAGTCCAAAGCCTCCATCTGGTCCAGCCACCGGTGCGTGTCACGTAGCTCTTCCCTTGCTCCTAATGGCAGCGGCGTCTGACAGGCAGCGTGCTGCGCCGATGGCAGCGTCTTACCTGCTGTCTCTGCTCACGCAGCCTTACAGTTTCACCAACGCGTAGGGCCAGGAGCAGGCCAAGGTTTCCTTTGTGTCTCCCACTCTTTGATGTTGCATCTGTAACATTTTATTTTAAATTTTAAAAAGATTTGGGTCAGAGGTGAGAGAAACAGAAACATGCTGATTGCTGTTTCTAGTGTAAGACAGTGTCAGGGGACGTGGCGAAATTTTGCCCCCCTGTTTCCTGTCCCTCACTGAGAGCTTCCCATCGACTTCAGTGGGGCTGGGGTTTTCATCCCATCTGCTTTTAAAACTTTGCTGACATGGATTTAACAAGCTTTGAGATCCATGGGCTGTGCAGGGGATGGGGCATTCTGTTGCCTATTTTGCGCTAATTTCTTTTCAACATATATAATATTGCTGCTGATAGAAATGTAGAGAAGAAGCTAAACCAAATAATTTCATATCTGCCATGACAGACTAAAATAAAGCTTTTAAAAAGCGTGAACAGTAGAACCTTATCTCCTATGCGTTATAAGGCCAAACTCTGATACCTTTACATCTGTTCTTTATTCAGCAAAATAACCTGCCCTGCTCATGGTGTAAAGTATAAAGAGCCCGTGTTAAAATATGAAAATCTGGTTTGTATCTACCAGCAAGAATCAAAATATATATTTATTTTTAGTAGTACTTCACCCTGCCCCCAAACGGCATGATGATGGAAAATACCATAAATTTCTCAGCTGCTTTAAAAAGTCAAATATAAAGTCAAGTTTTTATTTTACTTCATTACACTTGCAGACTCTTACCACAACACTCCAAATACAACAGAAACCGCTGCTGACAAGCGCTCCTTTGGTGTTACACACTATAGAAAACTCATCCCTGCCCCAGCCCTGCTCTCTCTACATCGTTTTCATGTATGGATATTAATTTACGTGTTCACTAGAATACAAACGCTCCCCTGTCTCTATAAGTTATAGAAGCAATCATCCAAGGAAGCATCAGAAACTCCTAAAGTCAATTCTGGTGTCATAATTTCATACTCTAACCTGAGATGCCAAATCATGGGCCTTTATAGATGAGAAGCGGGTGTGTGAAAGCACTCCCTTTTCAGAAGTGCAGACTTTATTTCTCTATAAAATATATTTATGCTGGGAAATAATAAGTGGCTAACATGGCAGTGCAAAGGGGGATCTGCGTCCCTGGGGACAGCTTCGGGAGCTTACTCCGGTTCCGGGGAAAGGGAGCACCTGGAGTGCTCTTGGGCAGGGGCTGCTCTTTCTTGCTCTGCATCCTGGGCACGTAGCACAGCGAGACTCCCAGGATCAGCCACGGTCTCTGATACGGATGCATTAATAAATAAACAACAGCAACAGCAGTAATAACGTTGAGTAACCCTCTTAGCCTACCCCATAATGTTGTGAGCAAGCTCAGGAGGGAGGGTTCATCTGTGCCTTCTCAGTCAGCCATAAATCAGCCAGCCTGGCAAAAGGTTTCTGATGCATGCAAACCCCCCATTCATTAAGTGCTTTGGGTTCCTGATTTTGCAGCAGTTGTCCCTTGGCTAAACTTGACCATTTCTTGGGCTGCTTCATCCTCTCTTCTCAGCTAATTTTACACCGCACACTTTGGCACCTTGACTTATGATACCTTTCAGCATTTTCCTCCCCAAGGTAACACAAAAATTCTCTAGAAAGAAAGTCATAGAGCAGGAAATACTATCTGGGAAAACATTTCAGTAAGAAGAGCTCTTTTATGGACCACCTAAAACTATGTCTAATGCAATCGTGGGCAACCCTTTCCTGTATTTGATTTGTGCAGCTAGGAATGTAATTTTTTGTAGTGGGGAAAAGGAAGCGTCTTCTGGGATTTTTTGTGTTTCATTCCTTTCCTTTTTCTTCCATTCTGAGTTCCTGAAGGTGATCAGCTCACTGTGCTTTGTCTTCAAGTATTTCTAGAGTCATGCCAGCCAATGGCCACAAATGTTGTCTCCTGAGAGTTGCCAGTGTCTCGTCTTGCTCCTGGTGTAGATCACACTCTGCCCAAGGGACTTCTGAATCCTGCCAGTGCTTGTGACTGACTTGGATTCTCAAACTTAGACCGTGATCCTTTTAAAACTATGTCCTGGGTGGAAACCATGCAGCACCTTCAGTGCCAGCATCCACAGCATTTGCTATTACAGGACTCACTACAATGCTCATGAGAACCGAGTCATTTTGGATGATAAAATATTACCCCACTTACAGAACCCGGTTTAATTACACACTGCATGTGTGGAGTAAGCAGGGGATGGGGCACAGAAGCAGAATCTTTTGTGTAAGGCAAATTCCCAAGCAACCAGCTAATAGGAGAACATCAAGGATGTTAAGTAGATTAGACACATCAATAGAATCTACATAAGTGATGCCAAATTTAGCAACAGCAAAGGGGAAAACAGTTTTATTTTAAGTTAGACTCTGCTAAGCGGTGGCACCAGGTCTATTCAGGGTTATGTACTGTGTTTCTTTGTAGCACACAAAACATTAAGTGCAGAGGAAGAGTTAACTGAAGTAAATGGGGTTGAAATTTCTGCAAAAAGAATGATGTACTGTATCTATGCATTTTATAGCACTAGGTAAGTAGTTTAATGTCTCAGCCAATATCAAACACTTCATTTGCAAATCTTAGTGTGCTGAGTTCCCTAGTGGTTTGTGTAATAAAATGGGATGGTTAAAGGGCATGTCCTTGCATTAACTATTCCTTCTAAATTTGAAGGGCCCAGCCGTTATGTAAATATTTACTATAATTAACTGCTGGAGTTCACTTGTTGTCCTAGTTTGCAGGAGTTGTCTGAAGTTACTGTTATCCATAGACAGGGAGACGCTGTCTGTAAATAGTCACTTTTACCATGACTAAGTGTGGTGGAAGGGGAGGTTTGCCTTCTCCTGCTCATCACATCTGACCACTACAGTCATAATCCCCTTGTTTTAGTATCCGCTTGCAGTCAATTCCTCACCATCCGCAGACAATTTAATTGGGTTGTGGGTTACCTGTAACAAGGGTATGAAGCTGGAACTGCCCTTGTGCGTAACGGCCTGAGCTGGACTCCAGCACAGTGATGCAAGGATGCAGTTACCTGTTTCCAGACCAAAACAGGCCTGGATCCCGTGTGTTCCCAGAGTGCTGAGTCTGCATGCACTACTAATCTCTGCGCACCTGAGACGGCTTTGTAGGCAGGGCCATTGGGGAGTCTCTGTGCCGTGTTCCCAAAAACACAAGTTGGGGCTGGAGGACAGAGGCACCTGAGGGCACTGCACAGGGTCAGCTCAAGCCCAGCTTAGGTTTAATAGCCCCATCTCAGTACAGACACTGCTGCATCCAGGTTGTTTCCTGAAGAGCCACTTGGATACCTCTGCACCGTGCTCAGGAGTGCTTTGCCTAGCTGAGGGGCTGTACGGTGTATTGAGCCGCGATGCCAGCAAAGGCCGGTGCTGGGCCGACGCGGCAGCCTGGAGCTCAGAGTGCAGCTTGGAGACACCTGGGACCTCGTCCTACCCCAGGTCTGGCAGAAGTAGCCCCAAGCCAGAGCTAATGAGCTCTGCTGGATCTGACCAATTCTTTGTGGACTGTCTCAGCTGTCTTCATGTCATGCTGACTAACATACTTGGAGGGTTCTCATTACTTATGTTTCTTCACTGCCTGGGGTGCTCCAGCCCCTCTGACTACACCGTTCTGTAAAAAACAGAAAGGAATCAATCTTGAGCTTACAGGTGGAAACAGGAGAGGCAGGGAAGGCCAAGGAGTAGCAGATGCAGCACGAGGCGCCACGCTTATCTTTGCGCTGCGTGCCAAAACATTCTGGCTGCGCTTTTTATTCTCCCATTCTCCCTTAAAAATCTCGTTTGACGCGTTTGGCTGCTACGCTGCGCTGGTATGTATGTGTGGGCTTCTGGAGCTGCCTCTGAATCTATACCCGGGAGGAGGAAGGAGTCTTTAAAAATTAATACTGCGAGGCAGCTTTAGTGGCGACGCTGGCAGAGCGAACGGAACCGCTAGCGGGGAGAGCCCGGGATCTGCAGGGGAGGGACAGGACCCGTGGCTCCGTGCCAGCAGAGGTGACGCACTCCCGCTCCCGCCGAGAGGAAAACTGCCTGCTAGCAACATTTGTGTTTGACCCTTCTGTGAAGCTGTAAGGATGAGGGCTCTGAAAATAACCACTAAAATGTCCCTTGCCTGGCCCCCGTGATAGAGGCCCTCTCTCTGTCTCCCTTCATCTGCTAAAAGAAGAGATCAGACATTCAATAGCATTTCCTGGCGTGCTTTGCCTTTCACTCCTCGGCATGTGACACAGTGCCTGGGAACACAGAGCGGAGAGTGGACTAGATGGGTCTTTTTCCTAACATAGCTGGGAACGTTAGGCAACGTATCACCTGGCTTTAGTAGTCTAAAGGATTTAAATCTTGGCCCTCCCTTTACCTTGCGTTCAAACCTTTCCTCCGTGCCAGGACACCAAGCCTAGGGCAGCAACTTGGCCCCGCAGGTTCAGCTGCAGTGGTGGGTGACGTCCGTGCTGTGCTAACACGTGCTCTTGCTTTGGCCGGTGCTGTTTATGTTTTGCCAGCTGCAGGTGCCCTTTGGCTTAGTGGATGGGGTCAGGGCTGAAAAGCAGAGCTGGTTGGGAAGGCAGGAATGTAACCACTTATTTTTTTTTTTCTTTTCTTTTCCCTTCTTTTTTTTTTTTTTTTAATCTCAGGCTTTATTAAAGCTTCTAGCATTTCACCTCAAATATATCTAGAACACCTTTAGCAGTCCTGGCATGAAGCTAAAGCACAGGGACATTGAATCGTCTGTCTAAAGGATTCTGGCTGGTGTGACCCCTGCATGTCTGATGACTAGGCTGCGGAGGGAGCCGCGGTTTTATGACATTAAATATTAACAGCTGGATATTAATAATGAAGGCTGACAGCTCCTTTTCCAGTTCCTGAGGTTGTTTCTCCCCCAGCTGCAAGTCCAGCAGGATTTGTGTTTTTTCACTGCCTGAGCATTATGGTCAGGGCCCCCTGATCTTGAAGGGTCAGGGAAGGTAAGAAAAATAACATGGAGGTGTCACTGCTGTGAATAGGAGTCATTGCTGCCTGCCTGGACCCTGCGCTGCACAGGCTCTGGCTGCCTCTGGTTAGCCTTGTCACAGCATGCTGATTGGAAAGCAATTTACCGTTAAAAGCAGAGAAAATGTAGGAGGCTAATAATAAAAAGGGAGGGAAAAAAAGTGGCATCGGGAGACCTAGCAGCAGATCTTCCTGCATTGCTTGAAGCCAGAGAAGAATAAGCTATTCCAACACGTTTGTGTTTTATTGCTGTTTGGCCTGTGCAAATAATGCAGTTAAAATTTTCATACCATGCCTTCCAAAATTACATTTTTCTCTCTTCCTTGCTTCTTGCCCTTTCTTGCCATCAGCTGTAGCTTCCCTCCAGCTTAGGACAGCTGAAATGCCGCTTCAGTCTGTAGCTGCATCAGTCTTGTTCCTAAGATAATTTACAGGAGATGCTAATGCACAAGACAGATCATTCCCTCCCACCAGCAGCATCACCACAGCTGATATGTCATGTATGTAGCTCAGATCAGGTGGCTGGAGGACAGAAGAACACAAGTCCTTTCTTGAACTCGTGACCCTCAAGCTCTGCCTTGCAATGTGCTAAATGTTGCTGAAAAGTCACCTCAGAGGAATTTGAACAAGGCTTTATTTGAATAAAGAAATACAGCACAGAGCACACAATAGTTGCTAATAAATCACAGGTTGGTTTTATTTTGCTAGTGCAACTCTGCCTTATTTTTTTCCCGTATTGGACATTTCTCCAAATTCCATTTTCCCAGTTGTGCACTTTTGTTCTTTTTTACTATGTGACAAATGGAGGTGCTGTTTATTATTTATTCTTTGGCTTTAATGTTGTGCAAGCTAGATCAATTCAGTTTTTGATAAATAAGTCTGCTTTTTGCAGAAATTACCTAGTTGGATCAGAACTCTTTTCTTCTTCCTCTGCAAAGGCTGACCTCTAACCCTGTCTACCCTACAGTGAAACCCCATTTATCCAGACCGCTTTTAAGCTCTGTCTTGGTCAAATCTAGACCATGTCCTCTACTCTGACCCCTGTATCAAATAACAGCCTAGTACCGTTTCATGGAAATAGTTTCTAATGTTCCCCATGCCCGTAGTTAAACAGAGTGAGCCAATGCTTTGGATTGACAGCACATAACTTGGAGTAAAACTTGGTTTTATTCTGAGAAAAAAGTGACTTACAGCAGATGGCTAAAAAGACATGCAGGGAGAGCAGGACAGAAGGCTTGGGCTGCGTGAGGTAGATCTGGGCCATGATGTGAGATACTGAGCATGAAGAGAGACCTTAGAAAAAGGTAAGGATGCTTTCAGCTTCTTAACTCTTCTTTTTAGCCCTCTTCTGTGTGCTAAGGTATGCCTTCAGTTCAGTATTTTCTCACATCTGAACACAATTGTGTTTGCTGTGTTTTTCAACATAACATTAGACATGACTTTTGGGTCAGAG
>KZ506717.1:54407-84760 GCA_002844005.1 Limosa lapponica baueri | reverse complement strand
GGGGCCCCTTCCTCCCACCCTGGAAAAAGGGAGTGGTGGTGCCAATAAGGTGATCCAGCCCCACATTCCTGCCCATGCCCCATGAGTGCCATGCTCCCGGGAACCCAGGGGTCCCACTGCAAGCAAACAGCCAGAGACGAGATGCTCCCTCCACTCCTGTCCTGCCAGTAGCCAGGGGTGGTGGGAAGGGAAGCAGACCGAGAGGGCGAGTTAATATGAACGGACACGCTGTGAAAAATGGATACTAAATTATCCCCTCATCCAATAAACCTCTCAACCCACGCTCTCGGTGGGTAGACAGGCCCCACGAGTTGCTCAGCAGCTCAATAAAATCTGTCTCTGCCCTGTCAGATCGAAAAGGGAAACAAATGGCAGAATTTGGGGCCCTTCCCCAAGGAGCCCCTGCTCCTGCGTGAGCAGCTCTGCCTACAATGCCAGCTCCCTGCCTGCAGCCTGAGGGGACCACATCGCGGGCAGCCGCCCGCAGCAGGACCCTGAGCTTGTGACAGCTTCCTTCCTCCCTCCCTTCTTGGCTGCCAGGTGTTCTCACGGAGAGGGATTTCACCCACATGTTCATGATTGCTCTGAGGTATGGGAGCCCTGGGAGCATTTGCTGTCAGCCCCAGCAGAGGGGCTGCGGCAAGGGGGAGTGGATGGAGGGTCAGCCCCCTGTACCACGCCAGCCCTTGCCATGCACCCCAGGTTGCTCAGTGGTCCGGAGGCAGCTGCCTGGGTGGGAGCACCCTTTCAGGGCTGCGTTTGCCCTTGCAGAGGGGTACAGTCGATGCCCTGCCTGAAGGAAGGGCTTGATCCTGTTACGCCAACACCAGTTTCTTCTGCTGTCTCTGATGGGGGCTGTTGCACCTCTGCACATAGGTGTAGGATGATTCATGAGCATGCGTGTGTTGTATTTGCACTCGGGTTGTGCTAATCCTCTTTAGTCATTTTTCAATGGATTTCATTTAGATACTGGGCTGGAGCTCTGCGTGCCCTTGACAATACTGAGCAACACCATTGCTCATATTTAAACTCACTGACATAGCTAGTGATGGTGAAATTAAAGGAGACAATGACATAAAGCTCTCACCCAGCAGTCGCTTGCCTCCTGCCAATCACTGCTCTTGTCTTTTCCCTCCCTTGCCAAAACCCAAGAAAAAGAGGCAGACTTTGCAGCTTACCTGGGAGACCAGCAGGTCTGATCTCTTCTGGACCGACCTGCATGCCCAGGCTGCTCCAGCTAAGCCCACAGAGCATAGAGGGAGATCGGGCACCACCTGCCCTGCGAGCCTTCTGTGAAGCCACGGCAAACCCCTCACAGAATGTAAAGCAGGTAATGTGTGCCAGCAAGGACTTTTGACCTCGCCACTGCGAGCAGCTCGCTCGTGCTCACCCAGCCAGTCGCAAAGCCAGAAATAGCCTGGGCTGCTGGGGCCCAGCACCCAGCTCTCACCTCCAGTCCATGGCCACTCTCCAGCTCTGACTGTACACGCCAGTTTGCTGTTGTGGCCTCTCTTGCTGGCTGGCAGAAGGAGAGGTCTGCTCCCCAACATGGCAGCTGAAGACACAGATGTTACACGTTTTATTCCGTGGCTTTTGATACTAAGCAAATAAGTCACAACTGGTTTGTCACACTTTTTTTTTTTTTAAACTGTTATCAGAACTGAAAATGTGGCTTCTGTTAACATTGCAGCAATGGGAAGAAAAGACTTGTCCTGCATTTCTAGTTTAAAAATAAAAACAACTACAGAGAAACAGCTCGTGCCCCTTGTGTAGGCTTTAATTTCATCTCAGGTTTCTACCATCATAATACTTGACAGCAAGTGCCGTAGTCATGGGGATCCAGATTTGGAAGGGCATTAACAGCGTCTAATTTTCATTGGTTTTAGTGAGTGGCAGGTGCCTAGAAACCTTTACTATCTGGTCTAGCATTTCTGTGGCAGTACCCTCAGAAACTCCTTCTTTCTATTAGATAACATAGTTTCCTTTACTATTTTCAAAGACGACTACAGAAACAGGGCTTTGTGAAACTTAGCAAGTTAATAGTAACTGGCCATAATGTCTAAGTAATTATTAGCTACCCACAGAATAAATGAAAGATTAAAAGGCAGTAATCTTCTTTCCTCTTTGTTGCTTGCTATTAGTGGCTTCCTAGTCTACATGCTAAATGGTTATCAAGGCAGTGTTCTGTTGCAGAAAATCTGTAGTGTTAAATTTGAATTTACTGAGAGCAGAGAATAGGTTCACTTGAACAGGGAAGGTGAAAGGACAAGGAGTTTTGGTTTACAGGGACTTTGTCCCAGTCTAAATCCAAACAATGCTTTTCACATACTGGTGGTCATTGGTGGCACTTGAAACTGGGAGCAGACAAAAGCCTTTGTAGGAGCCAGGGGCTGTGCTCAGCAACCCGCTCTCCACAGACCTGTAAGGATCTGTGGCAAGCAGCAAGGAAAACTAGTTTCAGCATTGTCATAAATTCTGTTCTGTGCGGACAACTGAATTTCTAAAGGGGAGCACATGGTCTACAAATAAAAAAAGGTTAAAAAACTAGGGCACTAGAAACAGAAGCAAGCGAGTATTTGCCATCCATGGGAAATACTGAATGCAGGATGAGAAGCCGTGGCTAAGCTAGTCATTGCCATGCACTGAGGAGGGAAAAAATCAGTCTTTCCAGCTCCATGCCTCATAAAATCCAACTGAAGTCAATCCAAGATTTTGCCAGTCATGAGTTATTCAGCAATCCCAAGGTCAGGCCAATGGACTCTCCATCTCACTTCATCATCTGTTCTCTTTATCCTTGTACTGCAGACAGGAAATCAAGAGATGGAGCTTGATCACTGCAATACAGGCAAACATTCAGGCCCAGACTGCAAAGTAATTAAGTGTGCATTAAGGCCCACTCCCATTTAGCAAAGCCCTTATGTACGTGCTTTAAGTGCCACTGGAGCTAAAGACACACAAAGAAACGCTTAAATTCCTTTCTGGATCACTGCTGACTACAGTATAAATATTTAGGAATATATTTAAAGACTCTCTGGGCTGAACACAGCTCTTACTGCATAGACAGGGGCTGGAAGAATTGGGATCTTGCAAGTTGCTGTTGCAAGTTGAGGTGCATGGTGGGTGCTGGAGACAGACAGCCAGCGTGGAAAAGGGGCTTTCTGTGGCAGCAGGAGAGCAAAAGGGAATTAAGAGAGGGTAGCCAAGGTCTACAGAATTACAAGTGCATTTTATGTGCATTTAAGGTTGAATGTTTGTACTGAGATTGTTGGGTCCATGTTGGGAAACTGAAAAAGCAGAAGCCAAAACAATTCCCATTTCTCTCAGGATGTATTCTTCTCTGATACAGCCTCCCAATTTCCATAGAGGGGAAGGAGGGCAAGGGCCTGATGCAGGGTTTGAACTCTTGGGGTGGAAGTACAGTTGGGTAAATCAATGGCAGTGTGGTTTCAGCGATCTATCACCCCTTGCATTTAAAAGCACACATGCACATTCATCCAATTAATATTCTTGGTGCAAAAGGCAAATGAAAGCTTGAACTGCTAGGCAGTGAGGAGGGCCAGGTCCCTGCCCTGAAGGGTTTACAGAAGAAAAGTAAAGAAGGGAACGGTGCTGCAGGGGGAGAGGGAACACAACATGAGCTGAGGCACAGTTGTTATTCCTGGCACACTCTGAAGCCTCCTTCCCAGTCTGTTGCCTGTCTTTGATGTGGATCATTCCTCCTTTATTGAAAAGCTTTCTTCCCGAGGTGCTCCAGAGCCTTTCACGCTCCTGGTTTTCATCCTACCACTCTAGGTGTTCCTGCATTGTCTTCTTTCAGTGCTTTTCTTCTCCTTACTATCAGCCTTCCTTAGGACATTACCTAAGTCCCTCTCTTTGCTCCTCACTTTGTCCCTCGGTAGCTTTATCCTGCCGCACACTTCAGTGATGGTTTCTGTGCTGACAACTCACAGATCTATTTCCTCAGCGCTGCTCACTCAGTCCATTCTCCGGCAGCTCCTGAAGCACCTTCTCCTTCATGTCCCACCACCACTACCCTCACTGAGAATTTACCATCTTTTCCCAGATTGGCCCTCAGTCCTCTCCATTCTTGCATGCCACCATGGGAGTTGCAACAAGCCTCCTGGGTGTCCCAGAGGCTGACTGACTCACTGTAACCTGTCTTCTCTGTCCCCTTCATTCCACAGAGCAATACAGGCAGGTTTAGGAGCAGCCATCGTGCTCAAGGTCAGCAGGCTTTGTGCTCCTATGCCACCTGGGGAAATCTGCTCCCTTGGAGAGCCTGCCTTTCTTCCTGACAGTTTGTCCTGGCTAGTTTGTCTGCCCAGTGGAAAACTCACAAACCTTGCTTTTCAGCTAAATTTCATGCCCTTCTGAAAGAAAACCCTCTATTTAATCATTCCAGCAGTGTCCAGAAACTCTAATTCCTTCAACATAGTGACAAACAGTTCTGAATATTTGTAGAAAAGCTTGAAAAGCATTGAGTGTATTTTATTACCCATGAAAGGTGCCAGAGTGGCAGCCATGGAGACTTGGCCCCTATTTATCTCTAGAGCTGGACGGCACAAGTAGTACACATTTCTCCAGAATGTCTCTCCACTCACATTTTGAAAGGCACGTGGTGGCCTATCACCATGAGATGATGGTACTTTCTGTTCAACCCACTGAGTATTTGCTCAGTGCCTGGGGCACGAGTGAAGTACGTCACGTTGCTAGTGGGAGCAGCTGGGGAAACCCCAGAGGGACTCACCGTGAAAACAACTGCCCTCCTAGAGGGCTGTGGGTTGTTTGGTGTGTGAAGCTGCATCTGCTCTTGTCTTTTCTCTCATCTGAAGTCAGTTACGATCTGTGGAAATGCTTGCTGAATGGGCTATGAATTGTCACCCGGGGATGCATGGAGGGAGTAGACTCCATGCTTCCTCATTAAAGCAATAAATGCAGTAGATTTGCTGGAAAAAAACCTTGGAGCTTCTCTTGTGCCACCAAAAGAAGAATTAGAAGATTAATTTTGAGCACCTATCATTGCAAACCTTAGCCATTACAGCTGTAAACCCACAGAAAGGCAAGACCTCACAGATACTATCTGCACGTGAAGCAGCAGAAGTTATGGGCAGGCCCTGCCAGTCCCTGGTGGCAGTGCTCTCTCAGAGGCCAAGTGCTGCCACAGAACCTGGAGCCTTTCTCCAGAGGCACCCTCCTGGCCACAGAGGAGTTCAGCGCTCTTCCCTGCTTTGCAGTACATGCCAGGAAAATAATTCAGCAGAGAGCTATATAGCTTGCAGGATCTCTACTGCTTTTCTTCTTCACGTTCCCCCTCTTCCCGCCCCAGTTTGCAGCAACACACACCAAACACAGATGTGCAGTGACATTTTTAAATCATGCACTGATTTGTTAGGGATATGCAAAGAGAATATTAAGCACTCATTGCTACTGTTCAGGCTGGGCCTTGTATTTTCTTTATGTGCACTGATGTTAAAAATACAAAGAAGCAAAACTTTCAAGCACTGTCAGTTTGGATAGAGTTATTTTTTCTTCCTAAAGTGAAGCGTAGCCTGGCTGGAGGACTTTCTTCTTTGTCAATAATTAAACAGCTCTGCACTTGTTGAGGCGGCCCTGAACATAGGTACCAGGATCAGCCAACCTTGACCACAACAGGCTAAAACTTTCTACCCCATCTACAGTATGGATTTTTTTTTTTCAAAGAAAAAAAGTCCTTTTAGTACTGACCCTTTCAACTCCAGTGGCAGCAGCAGCCCTTTACAGCAGATGGGATGCCAAGTAGCCATGTGCATTAAGAGTTGTTTGGGATTGGCCTGCTTTGAGCAGTTTCCTGAGAAGGTTCTTCCTAGAAACAAACTGGGCACAGCTGGTTTCTGCTCAGCCTTTTAGCATTGAGGTAGAACTTGACTGCTGCTAGCAATGCTGGGACTGGATTGCAAAACACATTTAGTGCAAACAAAGGGGAGGGATTTCTGTCAATGGTTCAGATTTATATTTCCCTCAGAGAGCATTTTTGAAGCACAGTAATGAAAAATCAAATAGTATTGCACATTTTGGAAGCTCATCATATCCTTGAGGACATTGCTGTGAGCTCCAGTTGATGATGGGCACATGAGAGTGTTGGTACAGAAATGAGAGAATATTTGGCATCTGGCAAAGGGCCCTGCTTCAAAAAATAAAAAAAGAAATGTGAGGTCTTTATCTCTCAACCAGAGCAGTCAGGGCAGAGTCTCAGTAGAAGGAACCTTCTGCTGTCCTCTGCAAAGGACATGATTTATTTACTTCAGAAAGCCGGTGGGCTACAAGTCATCACCACGTACTGGACAGGGGAGCTAAATGCTCATGCAAAGGTGAGGGGACAGTCCTGCAGGACTGAGGGGCAGAGGAAGGGAAAGCTTTCTGCCTTGGTATTCAGGCAAATCTTTCCTTCTCCTGCACCTTTTGGTGTTGTTCATCTGTCCTTTTGGTCATCATTTGGCAATGTAAAGCACTCTCACTGTGGAAAGGAGCATGTCCCAGGCAGAGGAAGGAGGAACAGGAGTAGGAGAGCTGAGACATGGAGGTGCGTGCTGTCTCCCTTGCCTGTGGGTAGCAAAACAAGTGGAGGGTTAATACCCTCCACTGTGGTAGCAGTGGGGAGCTACCACATAAAGGCAGGTCGCTGAAAGGCAGCAGGTAAAAGAAGGCCTTGTGTCAGGGCTGTACTGAAGTCACAGTGCTGGAGGGCTGGGGCCAGGGAGAGACCCCTACTTTGCCCTCAGACACTGAGCCTGTGGCAGATGCCTGCAGTGAGAAGGAAGTTCTGCTGTCCTGGAGGGATGCCTCCCCCAATGTAAATGCTCTGGAAAATGTGGGGACAGAGAGTTTCCTGTGGCTAGCATTTCTTCTTCTCAGGGTCTGTGGGTCTGCAGATGGCCTCAAAAAAAACCCCAACCCAACAACCACCCTCTTCTTCCCTTCCTCCTCAACATACTATGTCTCTTTATCATGCTGGTTCCTGGTTATCTGACCGTGGTCCTACGTGTACCAATCCCCAAGCAAGACCAGCACGGCTGAGGAGGCTGATCCTAGCTGCTGGGAGCAGACGGGTAAGCTGTAATGTCCAAGCACAGCTCCCAGAATGACGAGGAGTCAGGGCTGCCACTAACAGAGACAGGTGAAAACCAGACCTTTCCCCTCCTTCCTTTTCTGCTTTCTATTTCTCCTCTTTATTTATGTTAATGTGTTCTGCATTGGAGCCATAATTAAATACATATTCATATAGAAAATGTACAAAGCTTCTGCCTGTACTGTGAAGCTCTCTGGAGCTTAACTGCTTGAGACTTGTCACAGGAAAATATTTCTCCCCATGAAAAGAGGCTTCCTACAGCTGGGCTATATTATTGCCTTTTAATATTGCTGGCTCTGCCTACCCTGGGAAGGGTTTTCTGACAAACTCCTACTGGAGATACAGCTTTTGCCAGTATAACTTACACCAGTTTCCTGAAGAAACTGGGGCTTTCATTGCCAGAGGTATCTCACTGACGGTTGTAATTTGTTCCCACACTCTTTGCTATGCTGGCAAAACTTGAAAGTGCAGTTCACTGTTTTCTCTCAGTGCCTTTTCTCCTAAGTTAGCTTTTCTATCCCTGTGCTTACCCCAGCTGTTTCCCTGGGCACATCTGATCATCTATTGTCTTCAGAATAGCTGTAAGTAATGAGAGGGGTGGGAAGATAATGCTATTTGGAGGGTCTAATCAGACACTGGTTCCCAGTTACAGAGCTGTATCAAAATCTGGAGCCTGGTTACACTTTGGAAGAGAACACAGTGATGGAGGGAGGCAGGGCAGCAAAACTAGGGCTTGAGAGTTGTTTTTAAGTAGGAATTTGGGTCAGTATGGCACAGAGAGGAGCAGGGGACAGCCTGGGTGGAGAAAACTTCCAGCAGAAGGCACAGGCGACAGACAGTGAAGACAGCTATCAGATCCAGAAGCATTATGAAGACAAGACAGACCACACTGACCATCATATGTCAAGGCCATTTCCATTTCCAGTATCTCAGCCTGATGTTGGGACCAGTTTTCTTCAGATCTGGCAAGATGACTGGTGTCATACACAAACTGGCTCTCTCTCAGGCATTGCACGTCCTTAGACAAACACTGCACATTATGAGTTAGGAAATGGAGTTCTGGATGTGTCAATGATAGACCAAAGCCATAGCCAGCATCTTTGCTGCAAACTCAGTATCCCAGGCCCTTTGCTTAGTTTGTGTGTTTGTGCTCTTCTGTTCCTCTTCCTTTTTATTTTTCAGTGCTGATGAGATTGAGGAGAAAGGCCTGAAAGTTCAAAGCAAGTTCCTGAAGACTCCTGCAGATTAATTGTTTAAAAAATCTCTGGTACAGTGGATATTTTCATTGTAATCCCTGGAGAATGGAAAGGATTCTGGGATTACGGATCAAGCATCTGCTTGGTCCAGGGCTACTGTTACATTTTACATCTACATGTTACTGCTACATATTACATCTCAATCCTTCCTTTTCAGCAACCATCCCATCTGAGAGGTCCAAACCCCTCTTCTTTCACCTGCATATGCCTCTCCTCACTTCCTGTGGTCTGACTCATCCTCAGACAAGTGATGCAAGTCTTGGCAGAAGATTAAAATAGTTGTGTGATGAGGTGACATACCAACCCCCCCACCCTCGTCAGAAACATGGCAGGTGGCAGTCTTGTGTGGGAGGGAAAGGGGCAGCTTCCTCCATCCTGAAGGGAAACTTCCCACGCTGTGCAGCAGAGCAGGTCAGGAGCAGTGGCGTCTCATGATGGCTCCCTGTGTCACTGGTTCCCTGGCCCCTGCAAAACCACGTACAACTCCTGGATGCTCACTGTGCTGGAATGTCCTTGCAGGCTGGCCGCTGGACTGGAACAGCACTGCCTCCAGGCTCCCAGCTTGGTGCTGGAGGGATCAGAAGATGATTTTGGAAGAAGGAGATGAATTTTGGAACTTCATGATCTTGTTGATGAGGAAGATGTGATGCACTTTTGGGTAACTCTTGGTGTGATGCACTTATTTTCAGAAACTGCACAAAGCCCTGTTCCCTGAGCAAGATAGTGATTGATCAAGCCCGAGCTTCACAGTCATTTCAATCAGGCATATATAGGTACTGCTACTGAAAGCAGTGATCGCACACACAAAAGATCAACCAGACTGAGTCAGAACAAAGCCAAGTATCCTATTACTCTTTGCTTTGCCAGTCACCAGCAACAGCAGCTGCACACAAAATGTTTCAGTACCTATGTATGCTGTAGGCTGTCCTACAGCACAACTGCAAGAAGTCCAGGCATTCTTGGACCTCAGATAATGGGATAGATTATCTTTACACCCAAAAAGTTGGCCAGGCACAAGTGTCAGCACAGGGTGTGTTCCCAGCAAGACTGTGGAGTTCATATTGTATGCCCTAAAAGTTTTAAGAGGCTGCCCATAACACAGAAGCACAATAGCAGAGCCTGCGGTTGGTCCGAGAAAAGTTCACATAATTTTCTCTTACTCAGGAGCACAAGATCACTGTGAATGTGTTGGAGCCATAAGGAGAGAGACGGAGCTTGAATGTTCTGCCCCATAATTGAGAGTTCCTCTTTGAAAAACCCAAACAAAACCCAAAAGCCACAGTGGCAATAAGCAGTTGCAGTAGTAAGCAGAAGGCGACTCTTCTGCTGGCTGCCTGGTCCTGCTTGCCAGTGCTCACTCACTTGCTGGATGCAAGAGCGTGTGAGGCCACACGGTGACCTGAATGAGGGAATTAGTCTGGATTAAAATTAACGAAGGAGAAAAGTGTGTGTGAGGGATCTGTTCTTGTGAAGCCAAGGACAAAGATGACCTTAGAGTGAGAACTAGTGGCAGGAGGCAGGGGAGTCTGGGACAGCTTCGTCTGGCAGGGGGTGGCTTAGTCTGTGATCACCAAACCGTAGTGTCAGCTGCTGTCCCCTGCCAGGGCCAGGCTGTGAATCTTTCTCTCCCTAGCCTCACACAAGCCTACAGACCAAACCGGCTCCTGCAGCTAGCGAATGCAGAGAAATGTCTCTACACGAACCATTTGCTGCTGGTCGCTTAACACTCAGAAGCGTGAACAACCCACCTTCTGCTTCTGCCCCAGCTGTGCGCGGTACCTGTGGTCTGGAAACAGTCCATCTGGGCCGTGCCCTTCCCTCTGGGCAGCTGCTGGAAATGAAGAACCTACGGTTTCCCCGTCTGACTGGAAGAGTGGGTTACATTTAGCCTTTTTAAGATGTCCCTAAATGAAGTGGTTGCATCAAGGACCAAATGGGAGTTGTGTAGCAGGTTGAAGGCACCGTATCGTTCTCCTCCGAGCTTGTGCAAAGTACAGCTCAGTCGATTGAGAGAATCTGCCCCAAATACTCAGTGCTGCTGTAGGGAAATAACACAAGACAGGTCAAAAATTCTGTCTTGTATTTATCATTTTTCCACCAATGGTCCCTCATTCAGTAGGCATTTCAGACATGCAGAGGACACAAGCAAGTTCATGTGTATTGCAATGCCTGCATGGATGCCTTGTAATCAGCCTTCACCATCCTGGTGGTGCTTCCTCTCCTAATGTGCAGTCCCAGACACAATCCCTTCGTCTAGCCTGAGCCTGAGGATGTGAAAGCTTTTACTGTATTTCATGTGAGATGGGTAAGGATTGGTTTCTGAGAACAAAAGCAATCCGGCTTGTGTGAATCTTGTCTCCTTACTGGCCAGGAGAAGATAATCAATAATTCAAACTTAAAGCAAACCCAGTAAGACAAAGAACTTTACTTGTTCCTCCTGCAAACTTGTTAGAACAGTCTGGTCTGAGTCTTTGTCATTTGCTTTGCTGCTCCACACTGTGCTACCTGCTGGGGTTATGTCTTTACTAGGTATTCCTTGCAATGCAGTAGTGCATGGGGCATCTCATAGTGATCAGGGTGCTGTTGTTTAGGTGTGCTTTAAAAACACAATTTAATGCCTAGGATTTCTCTCTGGGTTGGGGACTCCCTTTAAAGTCTCTGGAGCTACCCCTAGGAGCCAGAATTTTCCCTAGCAGTAGGCATTTCTAGGGTGAAAACATCTGTCCTGAGGCTGTAGCTGTCTCCATCTTTGGTCTCTTACCATGCTGAGCACATTGCCGGCTCTTAAATAGTACTAAAAATAAGTAATGATTATTAATAATTCCTAGGTTCATTGCTCCCCCGAACAAGGTAGATAACAGTGGTTATTGGTGAGTCTAAAGTCCTGCTGAGAGAATTCAGTATAGAATGAATTTTCTATGCAGGAAAAGAAGGATAATCAATGATGCACATCAATGGCTGGGGATGGGAGGGTCTCAGGTAAAAAATTGTGTACTTCAACAAGCTTCAGACACTGTTAAAATAAGAGGTAAGGTGAACTGACCCTTCCCTCTTCTACCTCCACTTCAGAGAAGAGTCAGAGGAGGAAATGAACATTGGAGCTCCCGTAGTCAAACTCACCCCTGGAGAAAAAAAACCTGAAGATGTATGATGGGCTTAAGGACAACCAGGCAAAAGCAGAGTGCAGAGGTGGTAAATCTTTAAAAAAATAAACCAACAAACAGCTTTGTGAGTATGTCTGCCTGGAACAGGCACTTAAAGAAGTTTCCAAACCCCAGAAAGTCGACGTTTCTCCCACCTCACACGTCTCGCTCTGCTCTTCGTCGCTCACAGACAGCAACAGAACCCCCCTGCCTTTGATTTACAATTAAATTAAGAATTACTTTGGTAAAAAGGGGCGCTTTTCCCTGCCTGCTTTGTTTTGTGCCTCCAGGCTGTGCAGACCCCTATTGCTTGCTGTGCAAGAGACAGCGTCATATGGCTTGTGAGGAGCTGCAGGAACTGAAACCAGTTCTATGATTTATAGCACTAATAAGGCTCAACTGCCATTTCTTGTGGTTTCCTCCCAAGTTGTCTTTGATAATTTCTACTTGTACGGTGTTTTTTGTTGCTGCTGCTAGGGTTCAGTTGGCAGGTAACTGTTGCACTGTTTCACAGGGTCTGCTCTTTTTTGGCTCTCTTTATCATGTTATTATTAAGCATTTATGTTTGGGGAGTGCCAAAAGGGGCCAGCTAGGCACTCCGCCCCTGCTTCCCTCTGTTGTGCTTGGTGCTGTCAGAGGGATGAAAGACACCCTGCCACGAGGAGTTTACATTCACATGATGACATCCCCCCTTCCCACATCACCTCCATGGCAGGGAGGCTGCGGCAGCTCTGCTGGTGGCCATCTCCCGACCAGCCAGCCCGTGGTGGGGCTGTTCAGACTTGCTCCAAGGGCCCCAGCTCATAAATCCCTACCAAGTCACACTGGGATGATTTCTAAGAGTACACTCCTTGACTCGTTGCTGGAGGGTATCACCTCTGCAGGTGAGCAGCCGTGAGGGAAATGTGGCTGGTGCTTTCTCTCCAGCACGGATTAGCACCTTGGCTGTGAGCTGCTGCAGCAAAGACAAGGCGCATCCTCCTTTTCTGTCATCGGCAGGACAGAGTCAGTAAGTGTCAGAGGAGAGGTCCCATGGAGAGTGCACAGCTGCCTGCTTTAATATAAGCTCTTGAATTGCCCCAGCATCAACTTGCAGGGTTGGCACTTGGATGCCTCACCCTAGCCTGAGCAGGTCTCAATGGTGGGGCTAGGTCCTAGGCTTTTGGTGGCAGGACACAGTTGGCACCAAGAGACTGTGATGGAAATAAAACAGGATCCCACTACTGTTAGGGAGAAAAAGCGGTGTTGGGAGGACTGGAAGTGGAGAGACTTCTTGGGGAACAGCAAGAGTGAAGGTATGCTGCCTTCACTGTACTCTGCTGGTTGCAGCAGAGTTGGGTGAGAGAGAATCTGTCTGTACCTTCTGATTTATATGTTTCTGTTGTGCTCGCTTTTGGACTGCTCTCTGCCTGCTTTTGTAAACCTGGCTCTAGGAAAGTCTGTAAAAACAACCGAACATTGTCACCCAAGGTTACTGGAGAGTCTTTGCTGACACTCACAGCTCTGCTTTGATAATTTGCCTGGTAGAACATGTGTGGAGGATTACGGACTACACCACAAAGATGCTGATGAGGAGTGGCTGTGCCATTTTGCCTTGCTCCTGAGCGGTAGTAGCAGTCCATGGCTGGCTGCAGCTACACAGATCATGGCACAGCTACATCTGGGTTTCCACTGCTTCCTCCCAGGCTGCACACAGCACGAGAGGGCACTGGCAGAGGTGGACTTACTGCTGACCCAACAGGCCACACTGGCTGAAAATTTCAGTGCTGTGGAAGAAATATAGCTGCCCACTCTGCTCTGCCTGGATCCATGTGTGTGTGAGAGCTGGGCAAGACAACAGTGGGGTTGAGCGAGGAAAGAGATGGTCGCAGAGATGAGTGCAAAACTGCCTGCTATTTCCCACCTGCCAAGATCTTCAAAGCTGGTGAGGTTACCATGTTGTCCTTGGCAACTGGCCTGTCATCTGCACCAGGGCCACAAAGCCTTTCTTTGTCAGACTCTCCCATCACATTTCAGTTGCCAACTATGTGGCAAATAGAGGGCTATTACATGTTCGCCTGAAAGGCAGAGGAGGGCACTCAGTGTCAGGTTTATCAGAGTGTTGCCATCAAAGCTAGGCAACCCTAATGGCAGAGAACCTGACACTTGGCAGTACCTTGTGCCCAGGAGAAGATAAAACCTCAGAGGAAAAAAAAAATTAAAGGTGTTGTAATATGAAAGCAGCAACAGGTTTCATAACACAGCTTTCCATACCCGAGCAAACTGCGTACCTCTGCTTTCCAGAGCTTGTTGTGTTTCGGGATGTGCCCAGGTTTGAAAGGCTGGCGGGAGCCCAGCTACTTTCTTCTTCTGTGGTCTAACTTCTCAAGGCAGTGTGGTAACTTTTCTTGGAGCCTTCCTAGGAAGAGGCACACAGGCCTTGGCCGGTGGTGAGCCCCAGATCCTCTGCCATAGATCCCCACCGCTTCTCCAGAGTTATATGTTAGTTATGGGATAGTTATGGCTGCGGCCATAACTTCTCATTGAGCTCTGGCTGAAAATAGAGCTGAGTCAAATCAAGAATTGTAGGACCAAGCACTTCCAATATCAGGGGAGTTAGATCCATCTGCTGCTTTTCGGAAAGTAGTAAATGATTGCTTCTTCCCCTGCTGCACACATACACACACAAACACCCACAGACTTCACAGTCTGAAGATCTGCTGTCTTTCTTGCTAGAAGGGCAATTTCTACTCTCATTTTCTATGCTCATTTGCCAGTAAAACCAGCTCTTCTCTCAGATGAGGTTTTGAAATCATTCTTGCAGGCAGCTAAGAGGACTTGCAGTTATAATACTTGACATGCATCTTCATGACACTGCGCTGGGGTTCATTACTCTTTCCTGCTATCCCAGTGAGGATAAGGTGGGGCCACCAAGGCCGTTTGGGAGGTCAGCAACAGGATCACTGTTCATGGCCCTCTAACTTGTCTTCCAGACCATGCAGGAGGCTCTAACCTGAGTTGACATTGTGAGAAGCTTCACTGCACTGTTTCCATTATCCGATTGCTCATGGCACAACAAGGCTTTTGAATCAATCTGCCAGTTATTTATATTTGGGAAAAGAGCATTCACAAATAAGGTGGAGGGTTTTCCAGGAATTAGTAGGCAGAGTGGATCAGACAAAACTGCAAGTCACTTTAAACCAAGGAAAATGTTTTGTTGTAAAGTTTTTTACAGTTCTGATTCATTTTGTTTGGACTTTTTACAATTAAGAAACGTTCTTGGTTTTTTATTCTTTTTCTTTCTTTTCTTCTTCTTTATCTCTCCTCCTGTTAAACTTTCCCCACTTTTTTACTGAGGAAGTAAGAGTAAAACAGGGGAGGAGAAAAGAAGAGTCAGAATACATTAGAAAATTGAAGTGGCATACGAAAATAAAAAAATGGGTGAGATTCAGCTGCCTAACATTAGGCAACAAGAGATATATGAGATACTTCAGAATTCCCTTCAGCTACAGCTTTGTGAAGGCATGGTCACTGTTAGGTTCTCTGTCATGTCCACAGCTGTGTACAGGTATATCGGGTGTTCTAGCACATCTAAAGGGCAACAGACACCCTGGCTTGAGCAGCAAAATCATCTTGGCTTCTTCTACCTTTGTTGAATAAAACAGAGATTTTTCTCACAGATGCATGGAATTTTCAGGATTCAAAAAACTACCCATATGTTTTGCGGGACTGAAAAATAACATTCTCCCTTGTACCAGTTTATGAAAGTCTCCTTAGAATCAGTGTCAAGGCAATAACGCATGGCGTGCCAGTCTCCTGTATTTGCTGCCGTCTCCATATATGTGCTATTAGCTGGCAGCATGCACAGAACAGAGGTTTCCATAAGCTGGTTTTTTTTAATGTGAAAGTACCTCTTTGTGTGTTGAAGTCATTTGTGCCTTTAGCTTATAAGGTGTTAAATATAGGAATCTGGCTTTCCTCTGGCATATTCAGTCTCTTGCATATATACATGCTTCAAGGTATTGCATACAGATGATTATTATAACTATCATTTTAACGTGTTTTTGTGTTAAAAGTGCAGTTGGTGGTGCTCATGACAGGATATTCACTATTTGCGTGAAAATCTCATAACTTAAATAAGCATTTACCATCAACCTAATCTAATCTAATCATAATCAATACCAATACTGTGGGATCTTGTAAAACATGACCCACATGGCAAGTTCTGCCACTTGTTAATTACGCCCTTGGAGGCAGCAGTCAATAACTCCCAAGGGTTAGATGGTTCCTACTTAGTCAGGTGTTTTCATGGAGTACCGCTGACATTCAATAAGGACTTCTGCAACCACAGAAAACTTTATGCTGTGACGTAAAAATTAAAAGGCTTAGGAAAGATAGCAAGTATTTAGAGAACTGTTAAGAAAAATAAAAATAGAAGAAGCTGGCCATAGAGCCCTGCAGAGTGCGCCTTCAGGGAACTGACAAGACAATTTTTCTTTTTTGGGAAAAACATTTAAAAGAGGTTTGTGTCTTATCCAAAACCAACACAGCAGCCTGAAGTAGCACATAAGTCACCGCAAGTATTTCTTTCAAAAAAAGGGTCCAAACCTTTGGCTTGAGTACTTCAGCATAGCTCCACAGAAGCTCTTCCAGCATCTGGCAGATGAGAATCTGTCCAAATTAGTATGTCCACTGATATTCAAAGCAGATAATCCTGTTCTTTTCTCTACATTTAATATGAAAACATTTGTGGTGAGAGCAATTTATGAAATAGAAACACTTTGAAGAAGAATGCATAGAAGCAAATGGAAGCTCACTGCCTTTTCTTCTCCTGCAGAGAAACTTGTTTTTAATTTTAAGCTGCTGATTTAAGTGAGTGAGCCGTATGAAAAAACACATGCGGTTAGGTTTTTGTGCCACAGTTTGATCACTTATGTTAGTTTAGAAGAGCATGAGGAGAAAGTTGGATGTATATTCAACTGTATATCCATCCCAACATTCAGTTATTGGTGCTATTGTTCTTTCCTTATTTCATCGATTTAGCCACTTACAGTAACAAATCAAATTGTTCATCTGTGCAGTATGAAGGGTCCTGGAAACAAAACCCAGGACTGTTCTACTAGAGAAAGCAATGGAGGATGCACAGGAGAGGCAAAGAGAGGGGGAGCATTGGAGCCTTGGGCTGGGATCCATAAAGACCTGCTCTGAAGGCAGCAAGGAAGTCCTGAGGCACCCAAGGAGGGGCCACCTGCCACACAGGCTGCTGGAGGGGCAGGTCCTGGCTCTGCGTTTCACGTGAGATAAATGTAAACTCACACCAACCTCTGTCTACAGGCAAAACTGATTCAACACATCAGCCATGTGGGAAATTCTATGCTAATTGCCTTGCTTGCGCCTCATTCAAACTCAGCCTGCTTTCAGGTGATGCTGTGTGTCACGATACAGTAACTTAAGAAATGTGTGCCACTGTGGCTGGAGGTGGTTGTCTCACAGGAAAGATGTGAGAAGTGTAAGGGCATGTACTTCTGGTCTACTGCAAATGCAACGTGAAACGGGTTAGTTTCTTCCATGTCTGAAACTCATCTTACTCTGCAGTACAACAAATTGAGAGCTTGCACGTGGCCAGTGACTCGGTCTCAGCTAAAAGATGTTTCTCTACTAGGTGTGGTAGCACTTTTAGCCACTCTAACGTGGTTATAAGGATAAGTCTGGTCATGCCCTCCTATGTTTTTCTTTGCCTTATCTGGTTAGACAGTGCCCCTTTCAGAACAGAGACAAGCTATGTGACATTTCAGGTACTACTGCAATCTTAATTGCAAGTCATTCTAGTAGCTGAGGTGACTAATGTAATAAATACTCACACGTGCATTGATACAGCCAGCACACATTGCAAAAATTACGTTGCCAGTCATTTCTCTTAACTAACTAGAAAATACTATCTTACGCATTCTGCCGCTGAAGTCTTAGCGGTGCCCCTGGATGACATAAAGCTGGGTCCAACTCTTAAAAATAGCAGCAGGGTATGACTAACTGCAGTTTGGTTCATCAGGAAAGACGAAAATACCACCTCAGTAGGAACAGAGGAGTTTGGTTAGGTTTTGTTTCTCTCACTGACAGACTGCAAAGAAAGAGTTTTGTTTCATAATGAAAATTGCATTTAATTCAAAATGAAACATTCAAGCACCCAAAGGAGAAGTGAGAGGAAGGAGTTAGATTCAAAGGGGGAGCACGGAGGTGAGAGGGCTGTCCGCCTCTAGTCTAGTGGCCTGGCTGTTAGAGCACAGCCGTGTTCATCTCAGAGGAAGAAGTAGGCTCAGTGAGTCAAAGATGCTAACATGACCCCCACACTGTGCAACATTAAACACTTAAAAAGGTTTGGGGTTTTGAATTCAGAGACCTCAGCCTACTTGGTTACCATGGCAAACAATCACCGGTAGAAGTCTTTTAACCTTTAATTAAGGATACACAAAAAGGAGGAAAAACAGTTTAAGCACTTGAAAAATAAAGTATTAAGTAAGACTTTCCTTTTTAAAAGCATCCATTATTCCTCTTCCCTTAGCTGTTGACAGTTTTTATAGCAATGCTTTCTTTATTTAAGTTCATAGCAGCAGTAGCTGTTCTTGGGGAAAGAGAGACACTCATCGAGATAGACTGGATCTGTTGTTACTTCTCATTTTTGGACTCCGCTCTGCTCACTTGAAGAGTGTGCAGAAAAGTGCTCTGCTCACTTGTGCATACTTGCACGTACGCGCAAGGGGAGAGAAAAGGACAGCAAGGACAAAAAAATATGACTTCCTTTTCTGGTGTTGACTTTTACTTGCAGCCTCACTGCTAGAAAAAGACAAGCACAATACATGGCCTTAGCCCCTCTGAGATCTATGGAATTTGTACCCAGTGTCTGCCTCTTTCAGACATTGCTTTTAGGTGTCTCCCTGATTGCAGTTCACAGATGTGTGGCACAACCTCAGTCAGTTTGATTAAACGGAAGGAGAGAGTATACAATGAGAGAAGCATGTGAGGAAACGACAAAGTGACTAGAAGAGGGGTCACATCAGGACTCCAGATCTCATCTTTCAAGTAGGTTTCCAGGACTGAGTTGAAGTTGGTGAAGGTAGCAATGACATCTGTATGTCTTCTGGCCAGAAGCTGGCTGGAAGGTCTGATCGGATCAGGTAACTAAGTGCCAACAGCAGTGTCACACTAGTAAGTTAGGTCTCAAAGTTGGCAATGACAACTGTCAGGATTTCTAGTTTCTGCCCACCTATTCTGAGTATCAAAATGGATCCCCCCAGAGGATGATAAACATGCCAGCAGCCACCAGTTAGGTTTAGCTCCTGGCACACCAGTTTTGGTCCATTGATTTTGGCATTCATCTTGTATATCAGCCCTGACCTCAGCACTGCCTTTGGGTGATATCCGGAAGACTTTCTGTTTTAACTAATTTGGTCTTCCTATCTTTAACTTCTGCTGACTGTACTAGTAATTTTCCTTGGCAGACTGAGCTGTATTTTTTTACCTCGTGAGCTTTAGTATATGGCTCTGCCTGATGCAGTGCTTGTGCAGGATGTGCAATGGCCATTTCTGCTGCTGTGTCTGCCCTTCTGATTTCCCAGGAGAGTGTCACAGTCACGAGAGCAGGGGAATCCTAGTAGAGGCACTCTGTCAACAGCACTTCCATGTTCCTTAATAGTCCAATACTCATTAGCACAGATTGGGGAAGCCAGGTGAACTGTTTCCATGTCAGGGTCTCAGCTGAGGATCTAGAAAGACCTGCACAGACCAGGACACATCGATGGCAGGGAGTAAGAACAACCCACCTTAGTATGCAGCACAGCACAACCTTGTGGTATTCTCCTGGGAGATAAGTGATGCTGGTTCAAGTTCCCCCAGGCAGAGGAGGAAATTAAACCCAGGACTCCCACATCCTTTATGAGTGAATAAAAAGTGGCTGTCTTCCTCTCAGCTTTGTGAGTATAATCCTGACATTTTTTCCAGGAAAGCAATTTGGTAAGTCCACACTGCATTCGACAATCGTTTCAGGACAATGGAAAAAGCATTTTTCAATGAGAAGAATACTGACTAAAAAAAACCTCTCCTGAACATAGTGACAATAAACCAGCCAGACAGACCCCACCTCTCTGCCACTTCATATCCAATAGCTGTGGGAGAGGGAGGCTCTAATGCTTGCAGGCAACAGAGGAACTTATCTGGAAACGTGAAATCTTGGTAGAAAAAAACATTCTGAGGGAGTAATGAAATCCTCTGGGAATGGCAGATGAAACCCAAACACTGGTGGATCTGCTCTGAGTCCTGACATAACTGCGGTAGCGTACTGGAAAAGCTGTGAGGAACAGACCCACTCTATTTGCTGAGATGTGACCAATGTCCTGGTAATAATTAGGTATTAAAGGTACAAAAAGGTTCAAACTCCGTACTTGTGAGAGTTTGAAGAGGGGGCTGTATGAGGCCTTGCTGGCAACTGTAAGATTGAAAAAGAAAGCAGAGGAAAAAGGGTTCTTTAGTTCTCTGACCTTTTTTATTGAACTCAGAATTGTGTCTACTGGTGGCCATGCCCAATATAGACAATAAGAACCAACAGAAGTTAAAATCTGAGTAGTGGGATGCTCTGCTACCACAGAAAACCTACCTGGAGAAACAAAAACAACTGTCAAACAACTGTGGGTTGTTTCCCTGGTAGCCTGTCTTTCCAGTCTTCTCTCGAGAGAAGAGTAGATCCCTGTGTGCGTTTGCGTGTGCATGCGTGCGTGTGTGTGCATGTACACGGGGCTGAGAACAGGCCTGGGAATAAGTAAACAAGGAAACTTTCAAGGAGCAGACAGTGTCCTCAGCCTTGTCGTGATCAAGTATGCCTGTGATGGCAAGCAGCGTCAGCCGGTGGCTGTTACTCCATCCTGCACTTCCCTTCTGGCTCTGAAGGAATGCAATTGCAGACGCACTGCTCCTTCCTGCTCAGATCTCATGGCTGCAGAGGGTAGACTGGGAACCTCGGCAAGAGGGAAAGCTGCAGTTGTGAGTCTGTGTTTGTTCGTCCACTTTACAGAGGTGGGATGAAGCAGTAGAGATGTTACACAAATCCTACAGCATGAGGTCATGCAACTGGCCAGTTTTCTGTGGGGCTGGATGGGGACAGAGGAACTATGTGTCCTCTTCAGGCACTTTGAAAGGCTGGGAGGTACAGCTAGACCATGAATCCATACTCAGAAGAGTTTTATTAGCAGTGGCCTTATTGTGATGTGAGTGTGTTTGATTGCCCCCCTGTCTGGATAGGGTCTGAGTATTTCTTCCGGGGTAACATGACCAAATCAGTATATGGGCTCTCTGGAGATGTACAGAGCCATGGTCGGTTGTCAAATGCATCAGCAGTGTTACTGAGGTGTGATATGCAGAAGAGAAGAGCACAGGTGCCAGCCTGTGGAGATGGGACAGCATGGGAGACCATGGGGGAGAATAAACATTGATGGTTGTCAGGAAATGGGTTACGTCTTGGCAAAAAATGTTCGGTTTTCAGCTAGATGAGTTCCTTGTTCTAGCTCCCTGCTAGGCTGCCCAGATGATACCACCAGCATGAAGGAGCAAAGAAAATGTGTGGTTGGAGGTGGAGGGGAAGATGGGACAGTTTGTCTTGGTCTTAGCTTATGTAACAAGCTCATCTAGTGTGACCATGTTAACATAAGCTCCCCTGATCCGTTATCTAGAACTTGTCCTAAATGCCACACTGCCTCATAGCTCCTTTATTTTAGGGAAGAGAGGGACTTTATCAGGTGAGATGCAGAGAGAATTAGCTGCAGATGACCAGGGCACTGTGCTGGAGCTCATAGCGGCCTGTGGGAGAGCAAGGTGGCCCTTAGCCAAGGGTAACGGATCTAAAGGCTAGCACAGGGGCTGCATGTTTGTTCTGACAGGCACCTTCCTCACCCCCCTCCAGTCAACATGAGTTCAAACACACACCTGTATGCACATGCATGCTCACATACAATCAGGTGTGATAAGGAGTGAACAGGGGCAGAAAAGAGAGCCTTGTCTGGCCCCAGTGGCCATAAAAGAGAATTGCTACCATACCGGCTAACGCGGGCTGCAGCAGCGAGCCTTTCTTTATTGTCCCTGCTCTTAGCGCTGTGCACTGAGAGCACTAAATGTTCTGGGTAGAGAAGGAGGAGAAATTTACTGAAATTGCCTGCTTGATCAACCTGGCATCAAATCTGTGCAGGTACAGCGGTAATAATACCTGGTGTGCTCAGAGCCTTTTACTGTCTCTGAGGACGGTGCTGTCACTAACTGGTTTTCCTGATGCCAGGCTGGGACACAGGACAGAAAACAAAGACTTCTGTGATCAGACTGTACATCAACACCTTAAACCTCCTGGAGTCCAAATGAACGTCAGTAAGGACAGCAAGAGTGCTCACTGATGCCTTCAGATAGCAAAACTACACCTCTATAAGAGGCAATACACAGAGATATGGCAAAGCCTTACAGCCTGCAAACTCAGCCCTGGAGCCTGTAGCATAATCCCTTTGATCAGCAAGACTGGGGTTACTGTAGGGTCAGGGTTGACATGAAACCAACCAATCAAGCAAGACCACCTACATATTTAAATTAACCTTTTTTCTTTGGGGCAATACAATTTTCTTTAAGGATTTTTTTCTTTTCTGCATGGAGCTCTGTGTGGCTCTGTCTACCTCTGCACATCATTGCTGTGATAGATGCAGGCATTGTTATTCAGGTACTTAGGCCCATAATACTGTAGACAAGCAATGAGCAAGGTTGCCAGAGGTTTTGTTTTAAAAAAAACTTTTGAACTCAAGGAACTTTCCAATAATCATTGTGTATTTTCATTAAAAACATTTAAAAAAATCAAAGAAAGCGACCCCCAAATGTCTTTAAAACTTACATGTAATTTAAAAAATGCACAAATATTCTTTCATTTCTTTTTTGCAGAGAGGGAACAGAATCAATTTGCTATGGTTATGCCTCCTGCCAATTGTTTAGAATTTCCAGGATTTAATCTTTCATCCATGTGTGTATCCACTATTTACCTTTGAATGAGATAATGCATAATGCATTGGGCTTTATGGAAATGAACCAAGAAAACCTACTTTTTTTTGAAAAGGAGAAAGTTCTGTTCTCCCTTTATGGCCTAGAAAAATCAGTGCCAATATTACAACACCAGCGAAGGCACAGAAATGTACAGGTTAACTTAGAAAGAGCTCAGAAGATGTCACACATGAGGGGAAGCACATACAGTGCAGTGGTCCTGCGTCCTTCCTCTGCTTGAGGCTTAGTACTGGTGAAGTAGCATCACTGAGGTAACATAAGCAGATGTGGGATGTTCACCATCTTCTGCTTCCTGGATGGGACTAGGTCTTTGCTGGTGCTTAAGAATCCCAGGGAGGTTTAAGAATTGTGCAGTAAAATGGTCAAAATGTAGAAGGAAGATGTGGAAGGCTGTAAATACACCTGCTGCCAGCAATAGGTCAGGGGACCTTGTGGGTAAAAGGAGATCATAAAATGGAGGGCCATTTTGAACAATAAGTACCTACAGATCACTCTATAGGTGTCCTCTGGACACGATTATCCTTGGTTTGAACGCTGCTTTTGGCTGTACCTACAGCCAAGAATTGAGTAACCAAAATGGATTCTGGCTTTTTTTTTCTTTTTTTTTCTTTCTTTGCAAAGGAGAGGTAGCAGTAGCTTTGATGTAAATCGGGCGCGATACTATCTCATGCTCTAAGTGTCGGGTCTGTCTGCAACCGTCAGTAGAGAGAAAGCAACACTTTGACATGCCTCTCCTCTCTCTCCGCTTCACACGCATATACGTACATCTATGGAGCCTCAAAGAACCAGAATCAGCAGAGGCCTTTCAAGAGGTTTCCTGTGTAAGGAGCAGTGGGTGTGAGCAGTAAATGGCCTGCTATGGGGAATTTTGTCTCAGCTTTCTTCTCATGCTAAGATTTGGCTTCTTTTTTTTTTTTTTTCTGTTGTCGGATGTTTTTTCCTAAAAGCTTTTACTGGCTCGAGCAGGGATTAGACTCTTCCTGAAGCACATGCACAGGGGAATTGCTGACTTCTGGCCTATCTGTTGATATCTGGCTAACTGTGACAGAATCATAAAGGAAAAGTGAAGAGGTCATGGGTATGGAATTCAATGTGCAGGCTGGATCAAACTCCAACATGCTGCACTATACCAGGAGATGGAAAAATTGGCCGTGGCTTGCTAAGCTAGCTCTTATCCTCTTGCTCAGTGGTCAACTCACTGTCTTCCCTTCACAGAGAGGCCAGAGGTAGCTAAAGGTAGCTCCAGGAAATGTAGTATTTAGCTTTTAACAACATCATTCCCTTGTGGCCTGAGGTGAAGAAGGAAGCTGTGATGTGAGGAGCACCATAAACACATAAGGAGGGCTCCCTTAAAGTTGTCCCTGTGGGATCAAGACCATGTTGTGCTACATTTTGCTAGAAATGCTATTCCTTTCTTTTTGGAAATGGTAAGCCTGTGTGTCTTTCTCCTCCTGGCACAAATTAGGGAGAACTGTTACAGTCAGTGAGGGAACACAGTTGGAGAGCCAGTGTAAGAGCGAAGAGATTCAGGACAACAGACTGAGTTAATCCCATTGTGCCATGGAGCTGATGGTCCTGATGAAGGTGTACCTTCCATTGAGAAATCATTCAGCAGTACATGACTGTGCTGTTTGATGCCACCTCATCGTTCCAAATCAAGAAGTTATCTTTCAAAACAGCTTTTTGTATAGACAAAGGACAGAGGAGATGTGAATTTCATCCAAGACAAGAAAGTAACTCTGACCTTCCCTTCATTGCAGAATTGTAACAGGTGGCTCATACATGGTCCTTGTTTCATCCATCTGACTGGGGAAGAGACGGGAATGCTGAGCCTGAGCTGTGTTGCACACAGAGTAACTCCTGTGTCTGCATGTGGCCCTCCTGATTCCACAGGGGATCTACTCGGGCCCCACAAGCTTGGTTGACTTGGGCTTGAGAAAGCTGAGCATGGTAGCCTCACATAAAGGGGTGTAATTTCTACAGAGAGAGCAATCAAGTGGAGGACTGCTAAAAGAAAACATGGAGCTTTGGTTCTGCCAGGAGATGAGAACAACTCGCTAGCAAGGTCTCCCTCCAGCAGGCAATTTAAAAAATGACCTTGGAGAAGAATACAGCAAATTAATCTGTTTCTGATAAGAGGTTTTGGAGAGTCCTTTGCAATTTTATGCATGTTGGCTAGACAGCCTTGCCCCGGCAAGTACCCTTGCCTGTGCCAGGGACACAGATAGCTGCTGACTCTTCCATCGAACTTGAGAGGGGCTTTTAAAAAAAGGCTGTTATTCTGAAAAGACAGAATAAATTGTGAGGGGATCTGGCAAGACATCCCTATTATGCTTGTAACTGGCAGTTGTAGGCAAAATGAAAGGAAAGGAATTGGTGGATATGTGTCTTCACTGGGAGGAAGTTTGTGATGAGTGGAAGAAAATTTGGGGAGAAGCCTTCAGCATGCTGGGGAGGGGGTTAGCATCTGGACTACTTTCATGCCCAATACAGGTCTAGAGAAAGGGGTAGAATGAGTCTTTAAAGGACAAAGGTCAGCCAGTTACAAACATGTGTCAAGGTGGCTTAATTACCTTGTCAAGGTAAACAAATAACTTGGTCCAGGCCTCTTTCTGTCAGGCTCCCTCCTAAACATCACGTTTGAGAGCACTCTGCTTAATACCAGGTGTTTTCCCTTCTTTGCATGAAAATAAGTTAATCGTCTCTCTAACAGAGGGCTTGGGAGTATCTGCTTCTCTGAAGAAGAACAAAAACTCCCACAAGCAACTTTCCCAAACACAGGAGAAGCTGGGTTGCAATGGTGTTCAGAGCTCACAGATCCCCACAAACGAAGGAGACAGAGTCTTAGCTAGAAGAAGCTGCTTGAAGGCAGCCTGAAGAATGAGCACCATCCCTTTCAGTACTTATTGTCATCCCCCTTTTCCCTTCCTATATGCCTTGGCTACCTTTCTGATAGCCAAGCACCCACCCTGCAAACGGCCATCAGTCTCTCAGTGCAGCTTTCCCATGCACTAATCACTTGCTCACTCTTTTCTTGCTGGCAGGGAGTGGGATGCGGGCAGGAACCCAGGGGTCTGAGCCTGAAGCAAGTAGGAAATAAGACTGTTCCTGTGGTCCTGAAAAGAGGAGATGCCAAGGTGGAACCCTCTATAACCCTTTGTCACCATACACTAGTCAATGACTGCAGAGTCTGGTCTCAATCAAGAGTGATTAATGAACTACCCATGTTTGTCCCTAGCAGATGCTCATAGTAAGTGTGTTGGCTAAGGTTTGGAGTGAAATAAAACACACCATTTAACGGACAGACACATTTTCAGTGAAGATGAATCACTCTGCATAATTTTTTTTGGGGGGGGCAGGGGGAGGGGAAAGGATTTATCCCTCACTGAGTGAAGAAGTTGCTGATTTAGTCAAGTCGAGAACAGGATGCGACACAATGCACAGGTCTAGTGCATTGACATTTGCATCTCCGAGTGAGAGTGCTTGTTTTCACTGGAAGAGCAGCAAGGCTGCCTTTTGAAACATTTAAAGGTAATTAAGCTTTTGGAGGAAAAGAAGTGAATATATTTTGATGGGAAGCTTTGAATCTCTCTGGACTTAACAGAATGGCTACAGAAAGCCTTCAGCATTTCTATGTGTGCATCTTTTTAAACTGCGTGGCCTGTTTGGGGAGTTGTAAATAAATACATGTGCATTTTACTTTCACCTGACGTAAGAGTGATTTCAAGGTAACAGGCTAACAGCAAAACATTGCTGATCTAAAATGAAAAGAATGTGTCCTTCTAAAGCAGGGCAGCTCAGGTTGAGAGCAAGTATCAGAAGGGTAGGAGAGGATGATGTCTTTTCCACTGACTAGCACTGACTAGGAGACCTCTCTGGTGTACAGCAAAGGAAGAAAAGCCATGCTTGAATGCTTAAGTCCTGAATGAATTTTGCATAAAGAAAAGAACCAACCAACTTTTGCCCCTTCCCTCCCCGCTCTGAAGCCCCTTGGGACTCCAGTACTAATTGCTGGTGGCTAGTACCTTGTGTCAGGCAAAGGAGAAAGAAACATGTCAGGGTTGTGTGGAAGAATCCGTGGGCACGTCCAGTCTCCAGACACAAGCTCAACCTATATCTGTTCCTGGATTTAAAAGCACTATAGAAAAGCGTTACACAGGCACAGTCTAAATGCGCTAAAAGCTAATCAGGACATGAAGGAAGACGTCATTCTTTGGTAATATCAAGGCAAACATGTACCCTTCCTCCAAGAAAAATAAAACAAATGTTATCTCCTTCCATAAGGGGTGGAATCAAAAGCAATCAGAAAGTTACCCATACAGCACGTGGCAGCAGCACAGTTGGATCCCGGCTCAAGCTTTTAGCTGTCTGTGCTGCCACGCGGAGAGAGCAGTGCTCAGCCTGGTGACTCCAGGCCCTTGTCCACAGTATGTTAGATTATTGCCATACAGTCCTCATGAATTTTGCACAGCAGCAAACTCTGAACCTTACACTACATGTGTGCATTTGTATAGGAGACAGAAAGTAAAATTAAACAGGGTATGTAATTAGGTATTTCATGCCACATCATATTCTACTAGGGTTTAAAGAGCATATCCAGCATTTGCTAATGACCCAAACTAAGGTCCATATGCTTCCACATGTCTGTCTCTCAACTTCCATATGATACAAAAGCCTACAGAAATACATTATGCATTTAAGGTTGGGGAGGATTTGTGCCTCTACCTGGACATCTTTCTTGTTGTGCCCCTGGAAACCAGTGCTACAGCTCTTAAAAGCAGTGACAGTGAAGCATCTGTGGGCAGATATGCAAAAATGGCTCACACAAGTGTGGCTAGTTAGTTAGTTCATTGCTGATTAGGTAGGCCAAAGCTTATTTGGACCATGGCTACTCTGCAGAATTTTACAAAATTTGGTTTTATTCTATTCCCTGCCTGCCAAGTAGCATTCATCCTGGCAAAAGCAGGAACCCTAAGGTGGAGAAGAAGCAGGTAGAGGGGCTGTTCTAGATGCTGAGACCCCCTGCTCTGCCCTGCCTGTGTCTTCATCTGGTTGGCAAAGACCTTAAAACAACGCCAGGTGCTCAGAGCCACGGGTGACCGAAGTCACCCAACCCCACCTGGCCTTGGAGAATAAGTGGTCCTGGGTGCAGTGAGTTTCCACCAAGAGAGCAGCTGAGGGCTTGGGTGTTGCAGGACTGTGCTAGCCATGGTCAAGAACGTGGTCTGCAAAGTGTCCCAAGTGCAGACAGAGCCTTTGGAGAAAACGTGACTGGGACTGTGTTTCACCAGCTGCCTGGAACAGAGCGGGATATAATTTTATCTAGGAGCCTTTGCCAGCCAAATTGGTTTTCTGTACCCATTGCAAGGGCCAGCCTCTCTTTGGGGACAGGCCCCTGGTGTGGCTGAGCAAGCTGCTTTCAGGACTCAAGTTTTCCAGTGTTGGCTTTCTACCCAAAACCCAAGGTGCAAATCTCAGGCCTGGCTTGAGCTGGCAAGGGGAAAAATGTCTCTAATGATCTGGAGCTAAACACAACCTTTTTGACTAAGGTGATAACGCAAATGGGATTTAGCTTCTCTTTAACACGGTTTGCAAAGCTGCCTTGTGCAAACCAGTTACCAGTTTTAAAGAATAGTTGAGTCTTACCTCTTGTAGTCAAGCGAAACTGCTCTTGCCTCTCAGGCAAGAAAAGTGTTTACAGGCAAAGTTTTTTGAAAAGTATTAACGTGATTTCCCAGGCCAATGTAGACAGTCCCCCCAGGGTTGAAATCAGCCCCGTGCTTTTAAAAAAAAGAGCAGAAATAGGATGGATGTTCCAGCTGACTAAAGTTTTCAGACGATTTTAATTAGCTGGGAACGAACAACAGAGAAATGCTCGCGTTACACGAGGCGAAGCGCCGTGCTGGGCCGGCTCCGTTTGAGGAAGCGATGCGGCTGTGTCAGGGCAGTGCCCCGTGGCTGCTAGCGACTCCTGCCTTTGAGGACCCCACAGCAGCACTTGCAGCCCAGGTACTGGGCCACCCACCCACCATGGTCCTGAGCCGGCACGGCTGAAGCTGGCTCGAGGTCCTTCACCCGGGACTCTGGGGTCCCAGGCCTCGGAGCAGCAGCAGGCCTGTGGCAGGCGGTAGCAGACAGATGCCAGTGCTGCGTTGTTAATTTTCACGGGTGCTGTAAAATGGTGTATGAGAGGAGTCATACCTCAGTGCTACCTGGCTTGATAGCATCTTTTAGTTAAGTGACATTCCCCTCTCCGCGCTCTCCCCCCACCCCCATCCTTTTTAAGGGAAAAAAAAGAAGACAAGCAAGGCAGCTTGCATTCTGACGCTGGGTCAGTGGATGCGGGATAATTCAAATTCAGCACCTTCCTCCAAGCTCTGTGGTACCCAAGGGACAGTATCTTACTCTGCTCCTTCCTATCACTCTGTGCACTTGTAGGGGCTTATGGTATTACTGCAAAACACTCTAGACATGCACAGCATGAAGAAACAAGTTGAAAGGTACGTTCGGATGCTCCAGACTCAAATCAGATAAACTGACAGGATTCACGTGGCCTCTGACACCAGGTGATTGCAAATGGTAATAAATACAATCCAAATTTAGGTTGGCACATGCTTTCCTAGCAAGGGGGGAAAAATAACTGCATTTTAACAGACTAAGTGGTTAGAGAACTTTGTTAATTCAGACATAAACCTGTTAGCATAAAATATTGCCGGAGGTCTGAAATGGCCTCAGACAGTTTACATTTTTCATCAGGATCGCTGTTAGAGACAACTAACCCTTTCTCTCCCTAAGAATAATGTTGCTTTTCCACAAGGCAACCCAAAAGCCAATCTCTTTGTACACAAGAGAAATGCCTCTAATCTAGACTTTATTAGACTGATCATTATATAATGGCTTTAGAAACTCTGGACAAAATAGAGCAGTGGGTTTAGCTGACGGTAATGTCAGATTGCTGTCAATAATCCTCAGCAGATGCAAACGTGTGACCCTTTTTCCCCTTAATTGTTGAATATTTATTTTTATCTTATAATGTTAATAAGGTTTATTGTGCTGCAGAGAGAGCTGATATCACATGACCTTCATCTTCCTGACTCACAACAAAACCAGAAACATTACACTGCCTGTCACGTCCTGTTGTTTAATGATAATGTGTAGGTTAGTTTCTTTTCTTCCCCACACAATATTATTTATTCCTTTTGGACTGCCTTCCCTTATTTGGGAGTCGCCATCGTGCTGAGCAAAATAGCGTGACTGAAATAGGACGTTCTGGAGCACCTTTTCAGTACGAGCAGCAGGAACCAAAAAAAAATATATATGTAACTGGTTTTTAGACAGCACTTGATTAGTTTATGAATGTCATTATAAGACGTAATTGCCTGCAAGAGCAGAGGACTGGATTTGGTGAAGCAGGAGGGACCTTGCAATTCAGTCTTCCTAAATAAGACCTAGATAAAAGCCCGAGTAACCCCAGTCTCAATAAACAAAAAGAGACTACGCGAAAGACATGGAGGAAAAACCCAGACAATTTTAATTTTCTTTGGAACAAAATTAGCTCCACTCATTTATATTTGAGGTGGCAGAAACCCAAAGTAAAGGTTTGCATCTGGTCCTCTATTTGTGCTGTGCTGAGCCAGGATTCCCAACCCAGGTAACTCATTTTGGATGAGCCATGTTGGTGTTGCGTAGGACGCAAGAGCCACATTGATACAGACAGAAGAATGCAATAGCTTGGAGAGCTTGGCTGTAGCTTAGGCTGCACCTTTTCACAGCGCTGCAAGGGAAGGTGAGGCTCAC
>KZ506717.1:8969-28603 GCA_002844005.1 Limosa lapponica baueri | reverse complement strand
GATCATGGGAAAATTAGAAAAAATAAAGTAAATCCCAAAGACTCAACTCAGGTTTTATTTTGTTTTTACTCGGGGGAGGTCCTTTTAAGTTCAGGCAGATTTAGTAAGCACGGAGTGGAGCGAAGGCCTCAGACCTCAGTGGGTTGTTAAGGAAAATGTAATCTCCAAACTTTCTCAGAAATAAAAACAGAAAAAGGAAGACATTAAAGATTATTCAGTGGGGAGAATAGCTTATGAAATATAAGAAGGGCACTGAGGGAGAGGTAACTCTTGTCTGCCACGTTACACAACACAGGACAAGCACAGGGAGCCCTTTCCTTGTGGAGGGCCAAACAGGCCTATGAAAAACTCAGATAAGCAATGTATTTACATCCATTTTAATGTTGTCCTGCAACAATGATGTAAAAACAAAAATGGCTACAAGCCACATGCAAAATGCTATTGCAGCCTTTGTCTGGCCCTTATGTACCCCAGCTCTCACAGAAGCTAATGGATCACACAGTGGGGTCGCACCCCTGTAAGGTCAGCAACCAGTGGTGACCCTCATACTCTGTCCTGATGACCCTCTTACCATCTGACATTAAGCAGCTTTTAATGTTGAAGTTTAATAAAGAGTGAATTCTCAGCCAGGCGAAAGGGCATGCCTTGCTGAAATGCAATGACAAGAGCGGCACATGCAAGGGCCCAGGAAGAAGAGGAGGTTGGCTTCCTCACGAGACCGTCCAACACCTTCTCATGCTCCTTTACTCCCTATGTGCTGGCAAAAGGCACAGCCTGTCTCCCTCCCTGCTTTTTGGCTGGGGAGAACCGCTATGGCAGGGATGCTGGAAAAGTGAAGACCACAGCAACCAGATCAAAAGACAGTCACCTCTGTGATTTCTATTCAGCCATGCCTGACCTTGAAGTGTTCAGTGTGAATCGGAGCCAGGAAGGGCAACGTGTGAGAGTCCATCTGATCTCTCTCTCATGGGGAAGGCGTTGGCAGCTACCACACGGGCTGTGGATCTGGCCACCTGCCACAGACATGGGGTGGCTGTGTGGAGGCCCAGCTGACAAACAGGCTGGTGGCCAGCTGGCCCCTGAAAGAGTGAGGAAGGTCTGTAGGTTCAGCACAGATGGCCCCAGGAGACCATGGCATAGCTTGGGCAAGGAGTTTTGTCTGTGCCCCCAGGATGCAATGGAGACCAAGCTCATGGGCGACCCAAGCGAAGAGCTTTGCAAATCAGGCAGAATGATAGATCAGAGGACCAAGCACCATGTTGGCCCTTCTCTTTATGATCTAAAGCCAAGCTAGCTGCTAATGTGAAATATGGAGCTCACTGTCTGACTGCCGTAAGACATGGAAACGATTTCATTGCTTAACTGGGAGCAGATGGTGCTGAGCTCCCTGGTATATACCAATGTACTTATCTGCAAAGCCTTGACCACTGTCTTCCAAGATTCCTTGTGAAGACCTCAGCAATGTGGAGAGGGCAAAAGGGCAGGTACCGAATCGCTAGCACTGGCCATTTACTACAAACTGCAGGCTTTGGAGGACGAAGGAGGATATATTGGATTCCTTGAGCAGTGGGGCACTTACTCTGTTTCTCTGACATTGGTACTCAGAGAATGGTGTAGAGGATGATTGCCTAGAAATACATTTGCTAAGCTATTTGCTTAAACTAGAGTCACTTGGGCACCATCAGACAGAAGGAAAACCATGAACTCTTTTGCCAAGAGACTATTGATAACGCCCTTGAAGAGAAATCTTAAAGCTCTAGGACCATTTGCTGAGTGTCCTTCTCCACATTAAGTATGATTATTGTATTTAAGGGGTAAGGACAGTAAGATTTAGGGCCATAGTTAAAAAAACTCCAACCCAATAAAGACTTAAAGCCAAAGTTTGAGAAGAGGCACATGTATTACAACAAATACTCAAAATATGGCTATTTTACAATTTTTCCGTGGTTAAGACTGATTTTTTTTTGTTGACTCTCTGAACAAGAAAATGGCTCTAGCATACATCACCAGAGTGAAAACTCTGCTGAGATGTTCCTCAGTGTGTGCCTGGGGATAGCGGGCAATTTCATCTCCAAGGCTTTAATTCATCTTAAATGACAGACGCACATCCTAAATGTCTTCTAATGAGATGACATTTGTCCAGGTTCTCTTCCTGTAATTCCATAGCTGTTCAAAGAAGCTGGAACAAGAAATCTGCCCAGGGGCTGCCTGCAGATTTAAGACAGTGTTTTGAAACCGTACAGTGTCCTTTGCTGTTTTGCAGGATGTGTTATTGCTCTGGGTGGTGTATTTTCAGCATATTTATTTACATTTGGAAAAAAGTCCTCTTGATGGTCCAATCCTACTCCATTTGGAAATACTTCAGTCGGAGCCTCTCAGGGCTTCTTTCCAGAATTCTCTTGCCTTTCATTTTAGACTTAAAAATGTTTATGGATTTGTAGATGTTTCTTGGTGATTAAGCTGCTCCTTCTGGATCCCTGAACTAGTTTTGTCAGAGAAAGCATTCCTGCTGTTGCAGACCAGGCAGGAGCCTTGTTTTAGTGGGATTGCTGCTTAGGTGTCTTCCCCTCACCCCTTTCAGTATTTATGAGCTATCTCTTAGCTGCAGTATCTTTCCCACTCTCCTAGAAATGTGTGTCCTCTTTTCTATAATTTCCTTTCACCACCTACAGAGCGTTTCCCAATCTGTCAGCCATTTACAACTCCCTCTGTTCTCTCTCATCCCCCTCCACTGTGCTTTTGTCAGTCATTCCGTGTCTTCCCCGGCTCTGTTCTTCTGTTTCCTTATTTTCTGCTTGCCTCCTTCACTGTCACGGCATCCCTCTTATAACAGATGTCCATCTGGCTCCTCTTCTACCCTCTGCACTATGACTATGTCCCAGCACTAACTGACTTGCTCCTGTGTGGCAAGGCAGAGCTTCCCATCTTCACTCGGCCCTTGTCTGAAATACTGTAAATACCTATTGTTTCTTTGGATCGAAGGCAAAGCCACCCCAGCATCCCCCAATCCTCTCCGTGTGTGAGCTGCCCCCAGGGGGAGAGCTGCAAGCTGGGGGGAAGGATGCAGCCCTGTCCCTCCTCAGCAGGAGGAAGGACCTTCCTGGACTTGGACCCTGAGGAGAGGGAGAGGAATGAAAGGTGGACTATCTCTTTTCAGGCCTATCACCTCTGCCTTGTTAATGTTCCCCCCCTTCCTTGCCTCCCCCTGCCTGTCCTGCAGATGCCACCTATCACTTCTCTCAGATCGTCCGGCGGATTAGCATAAACCCCATTGCCCTCACCCGTATTTGCCTTGGTGAGATTGTTGCTTCTATTTCAGACCTGAAGAAGGGCTGGGTTGTTTTTCCCAGATATACTAGTTTGTTTAATGAAAGAAGCTCCCTCTGTCTACATCACTTCCACTGTTTTAGGCAAAGACGTGCTGGGGTACCACCTCCTTCTGCCTGCCGGAGACACGTCTGCTTTGTCTCCTCTCTCCACGCTTTCTCGGAAAGGACAGGCTTCTTGCCATCTTCCTGGAAGCAACTTCCCTGTTCTGTCTCTGCCCATAGAGAAATTCACGTTGCTGGAAGGATCCCTACCACACTGTCATGAACAACAACAGGTCACCCACCAGCTCTTTAGAAAACCAGGCAAAGAGTCTCTTTCCAGCTGAGGTATGAGGACTACCTGCTGCCAAAGTAGGAGACTGCTTCCAAAGTTGTTGACTGGAATATATTACTGCCAAACTCATCCCGGTGCTCCCACAGGGTCTGAAGTAGTGATGGTCAATGCAACTGGACCATGACAGAGCTACAGTCTGGAGTGTGCCCTGCTCAGTGCTACCAGAATTACTAGGTGCTCAAGCCACCAAGTCCACAAGACTCATTTTGTGCTCTGCTTTGTGTCTCTCCACTGCAGACTCCGTTATGCTACTGTTTTCCCTGCCTCTGTTCCCAGCAATATGGAGACCTTATCTGCATGGAGCACGGCCTATGCTGCTCTTCTTTTCCCCCGTAAAACGTTGGAGCAGGCACGAGAGCGAGAGAAGAGTGGGTGAGGGAGGGATTGCCCTGAGGATGGGAGTTGCCAGTGTCTGAGTGTTGTGGTGTGAGAGCAGGGAGAGGCTGTACCAAGCCCTCCGGTGCCAAAATGCCCCACAGGTTTTGCCATGGGATGCAGTCTCTCAGGGAGGGTTTCACTGCCCTGACGTGACTGGACCAACTAAGCAGCAGGAACCAGAGAGGGATGAAGAGAGAAACTTGCCTTCCCCTGGACTCCTGAACCTTCCCAGCTCAAACCTTTGTCCCAGAGGCTCAGCAAAACCATAATACTTGATGGTGCTGTGGCCCTTCTCTTGGTATCGGTATCATGAAAGATTCAAATGGCATTGTCCACCTCCAAAGCTTTTGCAGAATGAATCAGTTTTCCTGTGTGCCTGACTTGACACACATTCCCTGACCACTTGGAGGTCACAAATTTAATTAAACCTCGGTGAATAGTAGCAGACCTCACAGAAATAAAGGCCTTAATCCAATCAAGCCACATTTGTACTCCCTGTATTGCATCAAGCACGGCCAAAGCAGAAGGGACAGACCGTGGCGAGCTAGAAGGGCCCCAAGAAGTTGCTCCGTACACCGCCAATTATGGATGATAATGTGATTGTGACACTTGCAGACAATATGAGCAATTTCTCAATCTGGAGGTCCAAGGCTTGGTATTATCACGCCCAGCCAGTGCAAGAAACACAGGAAAGATCACAGCCAGTTCTTGGAGTAAAACAGCTATGGCTTTCAGGAGAGCCATCATTTGTCAGGTGGAGATCAACTTTAACAGCAGCTGGTACAAATCTCTTACCAAAGTCACAGGTTTGCTTTGTATTGGTCAGTTTTGGAGGAATCGCGTCCTCTTTTTTCTGTTTAAAAAAGAAAAAAAGGAAAGGAAAAGGCAGAAACAGCCTGTTGCCCTAGGAAGTGCTTTTAATCAGCCTGTGCAATACTGATTAATTTTGCATAACGTCTCATCCTGCATTTCACCCTGGAGGAGGCAATGCTTGATGTGTGGGCCAGGTGATTCACTGGTGATCAGAGGAGCCGGCTGCAAGTTTTTCTGGAGCTGACAGAAAAGTTTACTGAAATTTTGAGAGGAGGAAAATGTGACAATGTCTTCACAAGCTCGTCATCTTTAACCCATGCACTGGTCAGCATGTGCAGATTGTTGAAATTTTAGCAAGGAAAGGACAATTTCTTTGCTAGAGAATTCACAGTATTCACCTCAAGTATAGAGTTCCTACCAACCTGGTACAGTAAATATTATTTCACTGATCAGATAAAGGAGGATGCAATCTGTAAGTAGAATTGTATGGGGCTTTGAGGCATTTTCTGGGTGAGAGGCATCTTGCTAACTGTCAAAATATTAGTAAATTTTGCCTTAACAGGTAAGTAATTAAAAAACCCCAAAGCTCTGTAGCAGGAGTGAGACAGGTATACAGAGGCGGGAGGTGGTTCCTGATGGCAGGTTCTGGTTAGGAGAAAAGGCTCTTGAAGTGTGTAGCAAAGCAATGTTAAAGGATCTTATTGCGAGAGACCTCAAGGGAAGGTAGGAACAAAGAGCTGTGAGCTTCACAGAAGCCTGCATCCATCCTGCTCAGAAATGGGACCAGAGAATGGACGGGGAATTGTTATTACTCCTTGCTATTCAGAATGAGGTAGGAGATAGCGAGCACGCTGTTTATATCGCTGTTTGATGCTGTACAGAGAGTAAAAGAGAGTTCTGGTCCCAAAATGTTTGTAATGAAAAGGGAATAATGACATCGGAAGGAAAGCACAACTTTTGCTTTGTGATTTTTGTACGTAGAACTGAAGTTTTGCTGCACCTTTCCCTGCACTGGTGGAGGAGGGGGAACACATGAAAATTACTTCCATTGGAATCACTCAGCTTGAAAAATGGGACTTTAAAAAGGAGAGAGTGGGAGAGAGAGAGAAAACTGTAATGTCTTACAAACCATTTCACCTGCCTGACGAGCAGCCCAGGAGCTGCTGCAACGCGCAGGAGGTATCGCCCTGCCCGTTCTTCCCCAGGGACCGGCTCAGAAGAAGGTTCCTTGCCCCTGGCCAGACCGAGCCGATCGCAGCCACGCTCTGCTCTTGGTGCTGCTCAAGGCTCTCCGCTTATGCTCGAGTTCAATAGGCTTTGCCCCCGTGCTCATTCAGCTGATTAAAAGTCTTTTTTTTTTTTTTTTTTTTTTAAGCCACCAGCATGTGAGCCACAAGGATTCGTTCATTATTGCTCAGCCGTGCTGCGAGATGCTGTCTAGAAGTAATTAATTGGGCAATGCTTTGGAAATGTGGAGTAAAAAGATTTTCAGGGGAAAAAAAATAATGCAGGAAGGGGGGGGAGGCTTACATTTTCCCTTTGAAGTGAGGATCTTTTGCTGAGAGTGAGAGAGGCATAGCCAGAGAAACAAGCTTGCTTGTTATTTTACAACATTATCCTCCACAGCTGTATGGATAAACATGTAACTTCAGCCTGTTTTTTTCCACCTCATTTTAAAAATAACCACAGAAGCGGGACTTTGTTAATGACAGTTTGTTGTGGGAATTTGTTTTTATTTTCAGGAGAGGGAGGCCTGTCCCTATTACAACCCCCCCCCAACCATTGCCAGCCGGCGAGGGCAAGGGGGGAGCCCTGGGAGGTCCGTGGGGCTTTCGGTGTCGTTTGCAGAACATCTGCTCCTTTCCAGCCAGCCCTCAAATAATCCTGCAACTTTTAACAGGAACCACAAGTTCATGCAAGGAAGAAAGGGTGGAGACCCAGCAGCTGTCGGGCAGGCCTATTTATACCCAGGCTGCCGGCGCTGAGTGACGTTTGTAATTCCCTCATGAGGTCCCTCGCCCGGCGCAGCATCGGCTGCGCTGTTCTCTCTGGCTGTGGGATTAAATGGCACTAAAGCCGAACCAGCTTTTTAGACAAAACTGCCTTTAAAAGCACAAAGTCTCCTGCCTACCGCCATCCCTCGAGCCATGGGAGCAGGTTCAGTCAACTTGTCCCGAGAAGGTGGCACTCAAGCAGTCATCCTTTTTCACGGAGATCCTGCAAACCTGGGATCCACCGGTGCTGGGAATCTGGAAGCACTCTAAAATGAAGTGATCCTTCATCCCAACAGGACAGGGAATGAAGTGTAGGGAGACTCAGTCGAAAAAGGGGGAGCCCTTGGAGAAGGGACGGATATACCAGGAACTACGAGAGAGCTGGAGCAAGAGCAGGATCTGTGGGCAATTCCTTACAGAAGCAGAGATGATGTGTGAAGTCTCCAGGCAAATCAGGCACTGTGTATCCAAGTGTACAGATAGCAGCATGGTGTATTTTGCATGCCTTTAGCAGATTTTAAACCGAGAGGCACACAACCAATTGACTTTCTGTTTTGCAAGAGGGAATCCAGGTAGCAAATTCGGAGAAGAAAATTGAGTGTGCCCTTCTCACACAAAGATCTCCATCTCCTATGAGTTTCGTCACACCTGCCTGCCAGAGATGGCACGTATCCAAAGGCGGGGGCTCCAGAAACTGCTAGGGGAAGGAGTTACGGTAATATAAATAACAATTAATAAAAATAATCTACTGCCACTCCCAGTGTCTGCCCACTCCAGAGCCACCCAGCTTCTGACAGAACCCAGCATCAGTGTTTCAGGCAAAACACAAGCAGCCCTGTCATCTGTGGCCCTAAGAGAGGGATAAAAGAGGTCCCTCTGCCAGCAGTGATTTGGCCCAGGCACCCCTGTCTCACCAAGCAGCTCTCGGTGATGCCAGGCTCCCTGCGTGCTCCGTGACGGTTGTGGCTCTGACACATTGGGAAACCAGGAGGGGCTTTGGGATTTTTGAGTTTGTGGGTGATCTTGAGCACCTTTGAAAAAGGAATGATTCAGCATCGAAGATGCAGGTGGAGTTCGTAAAGGAGCTGGAAGGAAAGTGGGGTTTATTTGCCAGTCTGTGGCGTTTATTTGCCAGTCTGTGGCTTTAAAGGAGCATTGCATTCCTGGTTGAAAGGGCTTGGCTGGGGCTGAGAGTTCAGCGTTGCCTTCAGCCTGTTCTGCGGGTTGCATTTAATTGCGCTGTTGCGTGATGCTTTCATGCTATTTTAAGAAAGCGTGTGTACTCATCAAAATTATCAGAAGACACACAGATTCCCGGAAGTACCCCTCATCGCAAAGCAACAGGCAAGTCTTCTCAAATATCCAGGGCGGGTGGGCTGATCCACCCTCCCCCCCGGGCTCCTCGGCCCTCCACTTCCCCCTTATTCCCACCCCCATCAATAATCTGCCTGCTTTCGCCGGCAGTGACGCTTATCGGAAAGGGCAGCTCAGTGAACTGGCAGGGACGGGATCCGAAGGTCATCCGGGGATCCCCGGCCGCCGGCCAGCCCGCCCTGAGCTTCCCAGCCAGCCCAGGGGCATGGGGCTGGGAAGCAGCCCCACCGCCGCTTGGGGAGGGAGAAGAATAGGGTAAAGAGAGGGCAGAAAGGGAGAGAAAGAGCACAAAAGAGCGCGAGGCATTTAAATAGCGCTGGGGACCAGTTGTTGTGATGGGGCCTGAGCCCTTTTGGATGCTGTTGCTGACACTTCTAAATGAGCTGACGGCGCCGGGTCTAGAGGATTATGTTCAGTAGCGACTTGCTGTCCCTGCCAGTAGGCACAAACAAATAGCTTATTACATCGGGGCCAATGTTATCGAAATGGCTTTAAAAAAGCAGTCAGCTTTAGTCTCCCTCTGCTCATTAGAAATTGCGGTTAATCACTTGCTGTGAAAAGGCTCACCACCAAGTTGCTTACTCCTCCAGCCCTCCTTTTCTGCCCGTCTCACAAATAAATCCCTTATTCAGCTGGTCCGTCCCACGCAATCAAGTAATTCCTTATGCCTGCCACCCACTCTGCCTGGATTAACCTCAGGTGGTCACTACAGTGCAGGTTTCTTGAAAAGCGCTGCCTCCGAGCAACCTCTTTTTGCTTTTTATTCCTAAGCCTGCGTTTTAAAATGCCTCTGTGTATCTTGAATCAGCAAGACTCTTTCCCCCCAGGCTCTGCTAGCGGTTTAATAGCCTCTTGTTTCTCTTAAGTCCCGGTGCTAAAGGTACTCAGCCTTACTGGTGCTGGATGCGCGAAGAGCACCGATGAGGAGGCAGCGACCGTTGGCACCCCATCCCTGCTGGGCATCTTCTCCACTGGCTGCTGGCTCCGACAGCCTGGGCAACCAGGGCTCCTTCCTGCAGTCCTAGGCTTTTGAATGGAGGCAGAGGCCAAGGAGACTGGTTTATTATATGTTAGTGCTGCCTGATGTCAACCGATGGTGCTGGCATCCGGAGCGGGGCTGTTGCGATCGCCTCTCCAGTCTATCTGGCTGTTTGTCAGAAGCGCCAAGAATATGACTGAAGAATGGGGAAAGGAACGCTCTGGCCCTAACGTGCTGCTAATGTTACCACAGTTGTTCAAAGCTCCGGCCAAAATAAAAAGACTTTCCTTCTGCAAGGTGCTGTAGGCAACTTTGTAAGGCATCACTGCCCCCCCCGCCCCCGACAGGGTTGGGTGTAAGCGGACAGGATGGGCTTCCACACCTCACAGGGTATCCACCGATGCAGAGATGCCTCCGAGGGGCTTTCCAGAAAGCCCCAGGGTCTCGCTCTCACTGATTACAGGAAGGAAAGCTAGATCAGAGGGAGGCGTTAGAAATGCCTTTAAACGGAGAAACCAGTGAGACACCCACACTCACCGAAGAGGCAGAAACATCTCGTGGGAGCGCGGGGAATCTGTTTCACACTGCACAGTCTCAGCCATTGGGATGCGATTTTATCTGTGTCACCGCGCGCTGTGTTCCTGCCTGCAGACCCCCTGTGTGCGACAGCACTGCCTGCAAATGGCAGCGTGGCTTTCGCTGAATCCCAGTGACAACGGAGAAAAGGAAGGGTGCTCCATTTCCAGTTGTGCATTTCCCGTTTTCCATTTTCCAGGGGCTACATTCCCCCCCCCCCCCCCCCCCCCCCCCCCCCCCTTTGGGGACAGGGACCGATTTTCTGCCATGGCTTTTGGCTGCTTTTGAAGGTGTCGCTCGGTGCTGCTGGCCGATGGGGCTGCAGACAGAGGTCCTGCCGCAGGCTATGCAAGGGGTGGTTTGAGCTGGCACCTGAGAAAAATCCCTGGGCAGAGGGAGCGGGGACGGCATGTGCCAGCTGTGCCAGGGAGCCGCTGCCGGAGGCGATGCCTCTGCCCAGCGCCCCGCAGCACAGCTGCTGCTCCACAGCTGGACCGACGTGTGCTCGGGGCAGCGAGCGAGCAGGCACGGGGCATGGAGAAGCCGCGTGGGCACGGAGAGAGCAGCCAAGCAAGTCCTCAGCTCAGACTTTCTTGGGGTTTTGGAAGGATTAGCCTACACGGCAGCGTTTTTTTAAGCCGTTTCAGTCTTTCATTACGTGCATCGCAGCGCAGCTGCTCACCGAGTTTTCTGAGGGCACGCTTAGCTCAGCTCCGACTCCTGAGGCTGGAAAAAAATTACAAAGCACCTTTTTCCATAGCTACGTGGACAGTTTCCCTCACTGAATTCACACCAAACAAATCATAGCGCCTTATTTGAGACATGCCCTATAGCTCAGACCAGGCTAACTGCCACAGCGTCCCTAAGGCCACCGAGACACCAGCACAACCAGCCGGTGGTTTGCTACCGTAACACAAATGGACCCATTTTGGCCGAGGGAGAAGTAACACTCACGTGGGACGGGGAGGCCCCTTCACTCGTGCAGCCTGCGCAAGGCGCTGGGGCAGGCGTGCGAGGAAGGACAGGCTGCTTTAAGACCTTCCTCCACCACTGAGGCAGCTGGGGCTGGACCAATGCCCGGGTATAACCTAAACCAGCTTCACAACTGCTCTAATTTATGTCCGATTGCCAGCGGCCCTGGGGCATTTCTGTCAGCCGCCGCTCAACCAGCTGTAACAGCATCCTGGTTTCAGCTTCTCCTCGCGGTGCTCACTGCTTTGGCTGGTGGCTGAGAGGGATCAGGGTGCAGGTGGCCCCGGCACTGGTCCCTCTCAGCAGACAGCTCTTCAGGGCTTCTGTGCTGCTAACCCCACTATCTTCTGGCCAGGTTGTAGCCTGTGTTTCCACCCCCCTGGACGAAAAGCTCTTCCTACTCATACGGTACGTGTGACGGTGCTTCGCTATCTATATCTGTACATATGACGTGAGCAGCAAACTCCTCTGCAAACCACCCACAAATCACCCTGAAGTCAAAAAGCCCAGTCACAAAGACTACAAAGAAAAATGAAAAGCGCTGTCTGAAACTCAGAAATAGAGGATGTACAGTAATTTTTCCCGTCTCTCTGCCTTTGCTGGAATTAATCAACAATCTCTGCCTGCAATTGCTGGGAGTAATTTATTTCAAGAAATGCAAAGAAAGAGCGTTTAGGATAAATATTTAAATTTCCTCTTCCAGCCCATCCTATTCTCAATCATTGTTTGTGTTCAATTCAGTCAGCTATGCATAAGCTGATGCTCATTCTCCTTGCTCTGGTTATTTACATATTTTTTTCTGTACTGAATCTCTGATCCCTGAGTCTTTCTTGGGTGGGGAAAGAATTATGTAAGTAAAATCCCCTCCGGGACTGAATTGTGGGTGAGAATACATAGGATCACCTGGGGCATGGAGAAATGCTTATAGACAGGGATGGTGCTCCCATATGGATGGCAGTACCTGCCTTTTTTTCACTTACTCCCCCTCTCCCTAGGATGATGAAAGTAGTGGTACTGGGGAGAAGGGAACCGTATGAGCAAAAATGCAAAAAGCTTGGTTCTGGAAGGTGTTTGTGTGCCAAGTCATACCGTGCACATAAAAAATGAGATTGGAGTTAGTTGTAATAAAAATAAAAGCAAAGCCTTTACTGTTGTGGGAACTATTTAAAATGTTTTGTTGGTGTTTTTTTTTTTATAGGAAAATCACTTAAATTGAGCTTTGGGAATAATCAAACAAAAGAACATAAACTTCAAAGGCAGTGCTTCGTACTTTTCAAATTGAGGAGGTTGAAAAGAGGAAGAAATGAGAGCAAACGATTAATTCTCATCTGTGATTGTTCATGCATGCATAGGACATGGGTTTCCCCCGGCTTCCTGTAGCCAAACCTCTATAAACATGGTCTGGACGGGCCCTGGCTGACCCCTTGCCTAATCCGTGCCACCCCACCAAGGCTGAGCTTCCCCCTTTGGTGAGCTCTAATTAACTTGTGCCAACAGAGGTTTGAAGCAGTGCAGGGTGGGGGAAAGTAATACATAAACTTTAAAGAGGGCTCATCCACCACATGCAATTTGTATTTTACACCTCATGAATTTTAACTGCTAAAGTTATAATGCCGCTGTTAACCCCTCGTGCGCTGGCACGTCCACCTTGGCGGTCCAAGGATGGAGGCTGTGTCAGCACGCTGCATTCCTTAATTTTTCTCCTAAAAGAGCTCAGCCACTTGTTCAAGCCCGTCCTTTCACGCGCATCGTGCAGGCTGAGTATTAAGAGTAGCAAATGCCCTCCAGATACTGCTAAGCGGCTGCTTAAAAACAAAATAACAAACATAAAAACGTTGATGACTGCAGCACGGAGTTAAAAATCGCCGCACTGCTGGCAGGCTTCGCACATAGCCCTAGCTGGACGGCTGCACGCTTGATCTTCTGCGACCGTCATTTGGACTGTCATTAAAAATTGTTGTTGTGACTCTAAAACAACACCTTGAAACGCTTGGTGGAATCAGAGAAGTTGGTTTGTTTTTTTTTTTCTAACATGAAAACTGCACACAGAGGTGAGAGCTGGGACCTCTGCTCCCCGGTGGTGTTTCATTATGGGCACTGAGACTATTAAACCAATTTCCTAGCGTTCGGGTGTGAGGTGTTTCTTGGATTTCCCCAGCCGAACGAACCAGCTCAGAAGCCTGCAATTCATTAAGCACCTTATCAGGCAGCAGCCTCCCCTGCTCTCTCTTTGCCGTGCCTGCAATCCCTAACTTGCAGCTTGGTTTTTTTTCCTGATTTGGTACCGCAGGAGCCGGATTCAAAGTCTCTTTATTTGGAGCCACGGTGCCCCGGGGCTCCGCTTATTTGAGTGTGAGTCGCTGTGCGAGCCCTGTGGGTTCAGCCTCTGCTACCCAGGGCTCTGCAGCCACCGGGGATGGCTATAAATGAATGAGGTCGGGTAGCCACGTAGCCTTGGTGGCCCAGAGCTCTCCCGGGGCTGTCCCCCATGCTCCACAGCGGGGTTATCGGCCAAGCCAGTAGCCAGTAGCTGCGGGAGCTGGCTCAGAGTGAGCTTAGCTATCTGGGGGGCATGGCGTAGAGGTACCCCGTAGTCAGCCAGCCTGACGCGTGCTGTCAGACCTAAGTAAGCTGTCAGCCCCCTAGCTAGCACTCCAGCTAACGTCATAAAGCGAGACAGTGCTTTAAGACAAGATCTCAACGTGTCTTAAAGGCAAGACAACGTGTCCCTTAATGCAACCTAAACCAGCCAAATCTGGCACAGGCTTGCGCATCAACACCCCCTTTCAGAAGGGGGCAGCAAGGATGTCGTCCCGACAGTCATAGAATCACAGAATGGTTAGAGTTGGAAGGGACCTTAAAGATCATCTAGTTCCAACCCCCCTGCCATGGGCAGGGACACCTCCCACTAGACCAGGTTGCTCAAAGCCCCATCCAGCCTGGCCTTGAACACCTCCAGGGATGGGGCATCCACAGCTTCTCTGGGCAACCTGTTCCAGTGTCTCACCACCCTCACAAAGATGAAGTTCTTCCTGATATCTAATCTAAATCTCCCCTCTTTCAGTTTATAACTGTTACCCCTTGTCCTATCGCTACACTCCATCGTAAAGAGTCCCTCCCCAGAGGGTCCTCCTTCTCCTTCGTGTCATGGTTGCCACAGAGCCCTGCTGGACTGTTTTTTAATTTTCAGTCTGTACGGCTTTTCTGGTAAAGGGGAAGAGCCTGAAAACTGCCGCTGAGGATGTGCTTTCCTCTGCTGTTCTCTGAGAGACCCTCAGGAGCCATTGGTGGGCCAGTCATTCAGAGCCACTGCCTGGGGACTGAGGAGGCGAGAGCTGCCGCCCAGACTGGTTCAGAAGAAGCGGTGCCCTGGGCCAGTTTTTATCATCTCTTACAGAACTCCAGGTCACCTCTGAACTGGGTCCCAGGCTGCTGTCCTGGAGCCACAACAAGTCCCTCTGGGATTTGGCAGGAGGCTGGGCTGGCTGCTCCTACATCAGCAGCCGCCTGCTCCCACCCCTGCTGAACGAGAAGCAGGAAAAATTGGTCCATATTGAGGTCTGTGTGACTGCAGCTGGATGGCTACTGATGCTGGAGCCCACGGTGCCACCGCCGAGGCACGGCACCCTGCTGGGAGCATCTCTCAGGGAAAAATAGGGTATTTTGGGAGAGCTGCAGTCAGGTGGGGGTAGGCTCCCCCTCCTCTCCGGCTCTTCTTCCTTGGGAAGGGGAGGGGGATGACAAAGGGACTGCGGATGCTCGCTGGTGCCGGGCTGTGCTGTGCACTTACGCTGGTGCTGGGTAGTGCGGGAAGGCCTTTTCTTCCAGGGAGGCCTTTGCATTTGCAATTTGAATTTAATCCTGTGAGCTAAAGATAGCTCCGGCTCGCCTATTGTTCCTCCAGCTGGCAACAGCTTTATTTCTTTGATGCTTTCAGTTCTCGGTCGTTTCCAAGGAACTGGCAGAGACACTTTTTAATACAGAGCCTGTCCCAGCACTGTATCACGCCGGTCACCGCATCACACCCTCCTGTCCCTGCCTTGGGTGCTCTGCTTCCCGCTGGCAAGGTCTCCCGCGGGGGCTGCAGGTTTCCCTCTTGCTGGCACGAGCTTCTCCTGCACGTATCCCTGATGTTGCCCTTCAGTTCCCCCGGCTGGCTTCAGGGCTGCTCCGCAATGGCTCCTCCAGGAGCAGGAGTCTTCCTCAGGAACAGACCTTCCATGAAAGCCTCGCTCAGATATTTTTTAATTAGTCTTGCTACCGTTACTGCACTGGCAGAAGTGAGTGATGTGATCCTTTCCTATATTCTTGGTGGCTATTGGGGTTCATCTGGGTACTTCTCTAACCCCCCCCCCCTTTTGTGTGTGTCTATTTGGTAAGAATTTAGTAACATCATTTATTTCAGGAGCTTTCTGTGCCGTGTCAGCTGAGGAACCGCATGCTTTCCAAGGTCACTGAATGCATGTTTGTCTCTCAAGTAGTTTGAACAATGATTTGAAGCGGATTAATGTTAGTAAGCTCTTATCTCTGATTGCTTAAGGTTTGTATTTGGTATATGTGCATCACACACATATATCATATGCATCATACACATTGTGCTGTCTATGTGATTTGATATCTTCTAATCTCGGGGACAAAAACGAGGTGCTTTTCCAAAAATTGAATTTGGGATTGTTCCATGCTAATTCATGTTGTTAATTAGCTATAGCAGGTAGCCAATAAAGCAGCATAAATGATTTCAGGTTCCTTAGGAAATGTGCCAATACTGAACGCAAATACCGATTTAGATGTGGAATTTTCACAGTGCCTCACGGTGCAGCTCATTCATTAAATTAAATAAATGTGAGACGATCGCGGGCTGCTGCTGAGCATTTTGCGAACTGGAAAAGGGAGAACGCTGGATGGGTAAATCCCTCCCGGGGCGTATCGGCAGCTCTCATCCCACCGGCAGGAAGGGTGGGGAGAGCCCTGCGGGCAGCAGCCAGCCTCCCGGCCCCGCCAGCCGCGGCGGTGGTTTCCTGGCTCTGGCAGGAAGGGCTGCCGGTTCCTACCGCTGGCACGCTGCCGAAAGGGTCGCCTGCCGTCAGGCACGGAGCCCCAAGGAACTGCGCGGGAGACGAATGCAGAAAAAAAGAAAATAAAAGAGAAAAAAAAATAAAGTCAGGTTCCTGAAGCGTTCGGCAGGGGCACTTCCTTTCCCACGGAAGAAAACGCTGTTCCGACGTGGAGGCAATATTGCAAAAATCAAACACAGCACAAGGGGAAAATCTGCCTCTGGGTTCCCAGGTAAACTAAGGGGAATATCTGCAGCCTTTTCCCCCTTGTCTAGAGATCATCCTAGTGCCACAGAAGACTGCGTCTGAGTGCATGATATAAATACTGCTTTTAAAATACTTTTCTGCATTCAACCCTGCCCCAGTTCCTTGTTTGTCACAAAATGGGGATCTCAAATGAAAGCAGCTCTGCAGAAAAACACCAGTTCTTTGGAAAACTGGCTGTGAAGGAGCACAGCTACTAGGAATCAGACTCTCCACCAGCAGAGTGGTAGCAGGATATGAGAAGTCTTCCAGGAGTGGGTTACCGAGTGGCCTTAGGGATGGACAAACACCAAAAGCATGTTATCCACTCGAGCACATGCGTTTCGGGCTTTGAATGGCTTGCAACCATAGGACTGGGAGTGGGATCTCCCCATGCAGCCTCTGGGACTTCTCCCACGCAGCTGCTTGCGTGCTTTTCTCCAGGTCCAAGGAGTGCCAGACTGAGGGGAGCTGTATTTTGTCCCTGATGGCAAAGAAAGCAGATGCAGGGGGCCTTGATTGTCTTGATACCTCTTGGTGAACGGTTGTTCACATCAAACACAATCTTAGCATCCCCAGGGTGCTCCAGGAAATGTGTGTACCTGTGCTTCACAGGTCACTCCTGTACTGTGTCCATGCTACTCCTTCTGCAAATATGTCCACCTGGCACCCCTTAAAAGAAAAACAGCATGTTGAGGCAATTTTTAATCATCAGTATTACACGGGGAAACTAAAGCCCTCCTGTAAGAGGATTTTGATGCTCTAATTTAAGGGATGAAAGAAAACTGTGAAGGTAAAGCTTGCCCCTGTGTTTTAGGCAGAGCAACACTGATCATTTGAATTGCATGTCCCCTTGGGGGAAGCAATGACAGCAACTCCATTGATTGGGCTTCAGTCTGTGGTCAATAGCAAGCACAAAAACTTAGAGGAAAAGGACATGTCTGACAAAAAGACAAATAAGGTTCTTCTCCCTGTTGGGAGCCTTGTGGAAGTCCCTGTATTCGAGGAGCTAGTGATGCTGGGCAGGCCGTGTCTGCTGCACTGGGCCCTGTACTGGGGGGCTGCAGACCCATTTACGCAGCGCAGTGCAAAGGAACATGCTGAGATGCCTCATGCCATTAGTGTTGCGCTCTGGCGGACATCCTGAAAGAGAGAACGTCCCTACCTGTCAGAAGAAGATATATGATTTTGTTTGTCGCACGAGATTAAAGACACCATGGTACGGGAGGGAGACCCAGCCCCTTGATGATGGGATCTGCGGTCTGTGCTGTGGCTGTTCATCTGGAGGCCATCCGATGCTGCACGTAAGTGGGGTTCCCAGCATCTGAAGGGACATAAAAATTACTTTATTTATATATTCCTCTTCTGATTTTGCATAATTAATAAAGCAATTTTATTACACTACCTGCTGCTGTGCTTTTCTTACCCAGAGAGACCCCTGCACCTCCCTGTGCAGAATGGTCTCTAATTCTCCTTGAAGTCCCACAGTGAGGCTGATTCATGAGGAGTTGGTCCAGGGTCTTGCAGCCTAAAGAAGACAGGGGTCTGCTCAGGCTCCGGACAGAGTGTCAGCAACTCACTGCTGCTCCCTGTGCATGTGATGGGAGCAAGGGTGAGAAGCCGCAATGGCGTTACGGGGGGCTGGACAGCTGGATCCAGGCAAGGGGGCTGCTAACTCAACCCTCCCACCTACCAGGAGAAACAGCTGCTGCTGCAGCCAGCGCACACACAGGGAAAACCCATTGGCATTCCCTTCCCAGCCCGGGCCATCCTCCCCCTTCTGGGCTGCCGCCTGCCAGGATGAGTCACGCTTGCTGCTGGAGCCGGGCCTTGGTCCCGTGCCAGGAACGCGCTCCGGAGGGAGACCGCAGAGAAATACAGAATAATTTGCAAACCCATAAAAAAAAAATAAATCCAAAAACCACCCCATTGCTTCTCCGTGGGGATGCCTGGGCAGGCTTTTTGTAGCAGGTGTCACCCGCCCCTCCCTGCCCTCCCTGGGGGACAGTCCCCTGCGGCTGGTGACCCGGCGGGTCCGTGGCATGCCAGGGAAGGGCTGGGAGTGCCGGAGCATGGTGCTGCCGGTGGGTGCAGGGAATGGGGCTGTGCTGGCTGCAGGACCTCGTGAGCCGGGCACATGGGAGGGTGGTAACATGGTGCCGCAAGCGAGGAGGAACCCCGCTAGCCATAAAATGGCAGGGAAGACCCCCAGGAGTCGTGTAGAACAGAATGGTAGAGTGTAATGAATAGTCAGACATATGGTAAAAATGAATTAATGTCGAATTGCCATCCACTCTGCCATTTTTTTTTTTGCTTTCAGTTTCCCCGCTGTGCCTGTCTCCTGGCATCGCTGAATCTTGATTCGGGGAGAGGCAGCCAAGTAGCATCCTGTGAAGCCAACATCGCATCCTAAGTTGGCCAACAACTTGGTAGTGCTTTCTCCTGGCTCCATCTGGCTGGGACTCTCTCGCTTGGCCTCGTGGAGAGTGACCCAGCCCCATTGGCACGGGGCTGCCTCTCCTCCCCTCTGACGGGGAGCCGGCTGCCCTCAGGAATCACAGAATCACATGGGGTTGGAAGGGACCTCCGGCGATCATCTAGTCCAGCCCCCTTGCCAAAGCAGGTCCACCTAGAGCAGGTTGCACAGGAACTTGTCCAGGTGGGTTTTGAATGTCTCCAGAGAAGGAGACTCCACTACCTCCCTGGGCAACCTATTCCAGCGCTCAGGAAATGCCAGCTGATGGGGAGCACAAGGGATTTCGAGCAGAGGCTTTGGTGAGCATGTCAAGGCAAGTCCCAGGTCTCACCACATGAAGATGCAGTGGCCTGAATCCAGGACTGCAGGAGGTTCACCTGGAGCTCCTGGAGAGCTCTGGGGCTGGGGTGCCAGGGCTTGTCTGCTGTCTGGGGGATGCCGGCTGTTTCAAGCAGACAATGTACTGTCAGAGTAAGGTGGAAAAGTCCAGCCTGGTGGAACAAACCTGCAGAAATGACTTTTGAGGGCCTGATACATCGCTACGGGTAGCAGCAGTGCATACGTATGTGTATATGTGCAAAAGTATAGGTGTGTGCAAGTGCCCTGAGTAATCCTAATTTTCCCACCAAGAAGAAAAAGAATGCCACATACCATAAATCAGTTCACGCTCTGTGAGGACATGCTAAAAAAACTGGCAGAATCTAGTCCAAGAATTGGACTAGAAAAGAGCAGGAATATTGTACCCATCCTTTGCCTCCCTGCCCCAGCCTCTCCTTCCACAGACAGCTCCTTCTGCACCGCGCGCAGCACGGATGGGCTTTCTCCAAAAGGAGCGCGCTGCTGCTTTGCCCTCGGCTGGAACTGCCGCTGTGCATGTCCCAACTAGAACAGGTCTCAGGAGGTAAAACAGAGGGGCAGGAGCACAGCTGGGGGTCTGTGCAGGCAGGGGCTGCTCTCTGCCAGGGGTACCTGGGGACCCTGCCTGCCTGCCTGCCTGCGGGTGCAGCCGGAGGAGCAGTTTGGTGGCAGCAGCGCAGGGGGAGGCAAGCATTTGCATGTGTGTGTGTGTGTGCAAATGCAGGCACATGTGCGTGCAACGGAATACGGCAATG